>JANRGW010011749.1:0-31757 GCA_024733675.1 Psilopsiagon aymara
TCATTTTGCTTTTGGGTTTGACAGGTAAAATCTTTACTGGAGATGTGACCACACTGCTTATGGAGTCTGAGGGCATGAAGAATTAGGCTGACAGTTGGCTTTGGAATAAATGCTGAACAAAGAAGCAAGTTAACACACAAACACTATCTTACACCTGTAGCTGAGGTGTGCTGATTCTGTTGGCAAGGGATGACTGCAGAATATTTAAACTCCTTGGCTGTGATGCTGTTTTCCTCCCGTTTGTATGCTCTGGCCATGTACATACTCAGTTGTGCACTTGCAAATCTGCATGTAAACTTCTAGCAAACCACAAAAAAGATCCATTGGCTTTTGCAAATGTCTGGGAGTTGGGATTATCAGGTTTTACTCAAAAAAACATCTCCATGCTGCTGTGTAATACAGGAAACTCACTGAGCACTTTCTTGACTCAGCTAATCCATCTGAAGCAGCGAAGAGTGTCCAATGCTTTTAAAGTCTTAAAAGCATTATGTATAATTAACAGATGTGCACAGAAAGTGTGGCAGTTAGAATCATAGTTAGAGTTGGAAAGCACCCTAAGATCATCCAGTTCCAACCCCCGTCCCATGGGCAGGGACACCTCATACTAAATCATGTCACCCAAGGCCCTGTCCAACCTGGCCTTGAACACCGCCAACAATGAAGCATTCACAACTTCCCTGGGCAACCCATTCCAGTGCCTCATCACACTCACAGCAAAGAATTTCTTCCTCATATACAATGAAAACTTCCCCTGTTTAAGTTTGAACCCATTACCCCTTGTCCTATCACCACAGTCCCTAATGAAGAGTCCTTCCCCAGCATCCCTATAGCCCCCCTTTCTGACACTGGAAGGCTGCTATGAGGTCTCCACGCAGCCTTCTCTTCTCCAGGCTGAACAGCCCCAACTTTCTCAGCCTATCTTCATATGGGAGGTGCTCCATTCCCTGGATCTTTTTATGTTGAGGACACCAGAACTACACACAGTTCTCCAAGTGAGGTCTCGCGAGAGCAGAGTAGAGGGGCAGGATCACCTCCCTCGACGTGCTGGTCATGCTCCTTTTGATGCAGCACAGGATACGGTTGGCTTTCTGGGTTGCGAGCTCGCACTGCCGGCTCATGTTCATTTTCTCATCAACCAACATGTTGACTCTCCATACCTCATCTCCAAGAGCACTAGCAGCTGCTGGGGAAAAAGCAAAAAGAGTAGAGAGGAATCAGTTTTTCAGATTTCAGCAGAGAGGAAGATGCTGGTAGGATGATTTCTGTCCATGTAGCTCATGACAGAAGAATGCTCTGGCAGCAAATAAGCCTGGTGGTATCCAGGCCTGTACTGACACTATTGCTGCTGTCAATAGAATAAAGGGAGCAATGCTCCCCCTTTATACTTGGCACTTCTTAGATCACATCTAGAATAGTGCGTCCCAATGTGAGGAAGATGTGGATAAATTGGAGCAAGATTGGTGGAAAAGACCATCAAGTCCAACCGTTCCTCAGCACTGCCAAGGCCACCGCTAACCCATGCCACTGAGGGCCTTGTCTATGTGGTTTGTGAACACTTCAAGGGACGGTGACTCCAGCACTGCCCTGGGCAGCTGTTCCAATGCCTGACTACACTTTGGTGTAGCCAAGAAAGACAAGAGCATCCTGGCCTGTATCAGCACCAGTGTGGCAGCCGGGCCAGGGCAGTGATTGTCCCCTGCACTGGGCACTGGGGAGGCTGCACCTCAAATCCTGCGTACAGTTCTGGGCCACTCACTACAAGAGAGACATTGAGGTGCTGGAGTGGGGCCAGAGAAGGTCAATTGGAGTGGTGAAGGACCTGGAGCACAGTGTGATGAGGAATGGCTGAGGGACCTGGGGGGGGTTTAGTCTGGAGAAGAGAAGGCTCAGGGGAGACCTTATCAGTCCCTACAGTTACATGAAAGGAAGTTGTACTGAGGTGGGGTTGGTCCCTTCTCCCAAGGAACAACTGACAGGATAAGAGGAAACAGCTTCAAGCTGCACCAGGGGAGGTTTGGATGGAGATGAGGAACAATGCCTTCCCCAGATGGTGCTGAGGCATTGGAAGTGCTGCCCAGGGCAGTGCTGGAGTCACAGTCCCTTGAAGTGTTTACACACCGTGTAGACGAGGCCCTCAGTGACATGAGTTAGTGGTGGCCTTGGCAGTGCTGGGAACAGCTGGACTTCACTATCTAAAAGATCTTTTCTAACCCAGTTGATTCTATGATTCAGGAGGTCTTTGGTCCACCCTGCAACTCCAAACGGGGTCAAGGCTGCTGCCAGGCTGAGCATCTTTTAAAACTATGACTGATGGTTCTGGATACAGTAGTGCATTTAACAGTGCAAGGTAAAGAAATAAGATCTCTGCTTCTGTGTCATAGTCCCTTTTCCACACCTGCGAGGATTTCATTGGTCCTCTCAGATGTGAAACAGACTGTAGTCCTGGCAAACTGAAAGGCTGTTTTCATGGTGTACCTGGAGAAAACTCTCTCAGATTGTGGATTCTGTAATGTTTGTATGTGAGAGAGAGAGCAAAGATGAAAAAGGGTGCAGAAGAAAGTAGTTGAAGTGGAAGAAAGCTTCTCAGTTTTGACCACTCTGAAAAGGCAGCAGTTTCTCTTGCTAACAGCAACAGAAATAGGCTGAGGAAAGCTTTAGAAAATTATTCTGAAACAAACTAGTTATGCATTTTATTGAACTTCCCTTCTTCTGTAGGGAGTGGGCAATATACATGGTTCATCAGCTGTGCACGTATGTATGTAATTGCAATTTGAGCTATTTTCAGCTCATCTTTCCGTTCTTTCCCTAGGTCTATGTCTTTCTGAAATAATAAGCATGGCTTATTAGGAAGGGGTGGTTAAGCATCATTTTTATGATTCTCATGATTTTTTCCTCTAAGAACTGTATTAAAAACAACAGTGGATGAAAAGTATCCAGGTCTTGACATCAAGCACATGCCAAGTGTAGGAAAATCTGATCTGCCATCAAATTCTATCTACTTACACCTGCCATACAACTCACAAGTATGTGAGGAGGTACGGCAAGTCAAGGGCTGTGGTAATATTCCAGATTTCAAGGCTTGTGTGTGGAAGCTGCCCTTGCTGCTGCCTGGAGAGTAGCTGTTCCCAGTAGGCAACAGGCAGAGAGAGCTGCTAGAATGTTTTATTTCATGGGGTCTGTGATGCAGGGGCTTGTGCCTGGACTCTGCACTTGATGCACGTGCACTTCCTGTGGCAGCTAGCCTGGTGTGTCACTCTTTTCCTTACGTTTTCCCAGCCCACATCATCTCCCCCAGCTTTCCTGACTAATTGTATCTTTTGCCTTGAGAACTTTCTGGTAGCTCATCCTGAGATCAGAAAATATCCCTTAGACCCTTGCCTGCCCCAGCATTATGGCCCTTCTAGTGCAGAAGATGGGGAAATAAGTGAGATCAGGTATGAATGATGGCAGCCCAGCATTCCAGTGTGGGTAAGCATTTCATATCTCTTTTTTTCTTTTCCTTTTTTCCTTCTGAGTTTGGAAAAGAGGGAGAACTAGAACCTGGAAGCAAAACCTAAGAGGTAATATATGCAAGAACTGGACATCTTTAATAAAATTGCCAATTTCTGGGATCAAATGTAACCCCCAGTAGCAAATAATTCACCTGAAGAGCAAAAAGTCCACTAAGGGACATTTTCCATTAGATGGCCTGTTAAATGACAATTGCCTCAGAATTGACTGTGGACTATTGTGGAAATGCAAGATCTCCCTGTCTCTTCACCAGTTACCTGTAGGAAAATATTACTTGTTGCAGTAGCACTGGCTGACATTAAGAAATCCACAGTAAAACTAACAGGTTTTCCTCTTCAGTAATGACCTGGATGATGGGAGCGAGTGTACTCTCAGCAAGTTCGAAGAACATAAATAACTGGAGGAGTAGTTCAACAGAGGGTTGTGCTGCCATCCAGAGGGATCTCAAGAGGGAAGAGAGGCACCTCAACAAAGGGAAATTCAAAGTCCTGCACCTTTGGAGGAATAATCCCATGCACCAGTACAGGCTGGGGCAAACCATCTGGAAAGCGGCGTTACAGGAAGGGACATGGATGGCCGAGTGGACAAGTTGAAGATAGGGCAGTAGTGCGCCCTCGTGGCAAAGGCAGCCAACACTATCTGGGCTGCATCAGGGAAAGCATTGCCAGGAGGCTGAGGAAGGTGATCCTCCCCCTCTGCTCAGCACTGGTGGGGCCCCACCTGGAGTCCTGTGTCCAGTTCTGGGCTCTCCAGTACGAGAGAGTAATCGATATACTGGAGAGCATCCAGTGAAGGGCCACAGAGATGATTAAGGGACTTTCTCATCTGAGGAAAGCCTGAGGAAACTGGGACTGTTTAGCCTGGAGAAGAGAAGCCCCAAGGAGATCTCAGTGTGTATACATGCCTGAAGGGACAGTGTGAAAAAGGCTCTCTTTGTGCCCACAGACAGTACCAGAGTTGATGGGCACAGACTGAAAACCAGAAGCTGCGCTCTGAACACAAGGAACGGAAGCTTGGTCACCCTTTCTTATCAGAAAGGGTGACTGAGCCCTGCAGCAGGTTGCCCCAACAGGTCATGGAGTCTCCCTCCCCAGAGATGCTCAGAAGCTGTCTGGACATGAACCTGTGTGACTTGCTGCAGGTGACCCTGCCAGAGCAGGCAGATTGAACTGGATAATCTCCACAGGCCCATTCCAACACCAGCTATTCTGTGGTTCAGTGATGGTTTTTCAGTGAACCTAAAGCAATTTATCACAACTCTTAGTCTGATGACAGGTATGACTTAGGGCATTGTTTATTGGTTTAATGCACCATTTCCATTTCTTTGTTAGCATTTTCTGGAATTCATGATGTTCTGCCTAAAAATAAAGGAATGATGTTTTTAAGTGAAGCTGTTCCATGCTATGGTATGTAGTGAGCGTACACTCATTTGTTTGCTTGCCATGTTTATGGAGACACTAAATGTCTGAAAGCATGCTGTCAAAGAAAAGACTGCAAAGAGGGTGAGGAGATAACCTGGAAACCTGAATTAATTCATATGGAGGACAGAAATGTGAGAAAAGTGGCTATGTTTAACTTGTGCCTTGCTACTGTGCTCATTACACCTGCTAGTGCAGAGGATTAATGCATTTGAACAGAGAGACACAAACTACAATCTCCCTGAAGCCCATCTGCTTCTTTCCCCCAAACTGCCTTTAGCTGCAGGTGGGGAACACAGTTGATTTTAAGAGCAAGGAAAGATGAAGCAGAGAAATTGAGCAGGTAAAAGAAGGAGGTTGGTAGCCTAAAGTAGAGGGATGGCAAGGGAGAAAACAAACAACTTCACTAGTAGGGAGCAAATTAAGGATGGAAGGGAGTTGCCTAAAGAAAAAATGGACCCACCATGTGCTTGGCTTTTTGTCAGTAGTTACAACTGCTGATAGTGATAGTGGATAGTGTATTGGGGTGAAAAGCCCACTCAGAGGTACTATGACATGTGTACAGCCTATTGAATTCTAAACTCTCATGATTCTTCTTTTTTCTTCTAAGTGAATTTTCTAGAGTAGAATTCTTGAGTCCTAGCATAGATTTCCGGATACCTTCTCCATTCTGGAGAAGCTGCTGATTGGTTTTCTTCCATGGAAAAACATGGTGAAGGCTTTTTTCCCTCACTGCAGAGAGCTGACCAGATAAACAGCATGTCAATATTTAGGGACTGGTAAGAGAGTTTTGAGACTGTGAGCTTGAGAGTGTATGTGTGCATTTGTTAATCTAGGCATATGGAAGACAAAAGACCCACAAACCTTTTTTGGGTAGGAGCAAAGCAGGGTTTAGCTACTGTTTTGAACCTCAGTGTTAGCGAGGATTTGAGGTGGATGACTTAGGCAGGAAGGGAAAATGTTGAAAAAATCAACCCAATTACCGCATGTATTAAAAAAGGCAGGAGGGACAGAGCAAGTCTAGTGAGCATCTGCCTGACCTAGTATACCTAATAGGTCAACATGTGCTTTATTTAAAGAACCAAATGTTAATCAAGTTAAAGATTGTGTGACACACTGGAGATGTATTTGATGATCTGCAGCATAGAATCAAAAGGCCCAATTTTCAGACTGGAATTTATCTCATCTTTGAAGTGAATAGGTCAATAAATCAAGGAGGTATGAATACACTGGTATATCATGCACATATATCCAGCTCCATGAATGAAAACCTTCGGGTGTGCCATTCTTGGTCATTGCAGCGATTCCTTTTTTATTCATTTGCTTCCAAGAAATAATCCTGGGAGTTTTTCCTCCCTGACAACAGCAAATCTGGGTATTTCCTTCATGCTTTAGTGGAAGGAGAATAAAACACCATCACAGAAAAAGACATGTATTTTATTAAGTCATTAAATAAGTTTACTAACAAATATAAACTTTTACATAAAAATAAAAACTTTAACTTCTAATCAAATTTGAATGATATTAATCTGAATGTCAATATTCGGAATATTAGTGTAATAGCTTAATAAACTGACTCCCAAATGGTTTAGCTGACTCGAAAGGATATGCAAATTGTCTCACGCACTTGAAAGCGGAGTAAAAGTTTAGGTGGAATCTAGCAACTCACATAATTTGACAGAAAAAAGTATTTATACCCAGCAGAAACTGTGGAGATTTTAAGTCCCCAGACTGAAAATTTCAACACATTGAAATTTGTCTTGCAGTGTGATGGTAACATCCCCGCTCTTGCTGAAAATATCAGGACATACAAACATAATGAAGACCTCAGCAGAATTCTATCTCAGTTCTGCTGCATTCTTCCTCCTGCAAGGTATCAACGCTGTTGAAGAATGTAAAGTGCAGAGATCAGTCAAGATTGGAGAACTGGCATGTTCTGAGTGAAATGGAGAATCTTTTCTGAAAGTTAAACCTACTTCTGATAGCTGGGCATACCACAGTGTATGGATTGCTCTATCCTCAGGGGCTGAAGCAAGCTTCAGAAAAGGAGAACACAGTCAAACAAATTGAAAGACAACCTACTTATATTTTTTCATTATATGATTAGCTTAACTTTGTATATGTAGATTTCTGCACATATGAATGATACCTCATGCTTTCATTTTCTATCCCTGTATCCACCTGAACTAGTACGGGATCCAGTCAGAATTCCTGGAAGTCCAGGAACTAACTATCTGGGAAGCTACTAAGCTTGGAAGGTACTAAAAAAGGATAACCAGCAATTATGTTTAAAGCAAGTCTTTCCTTCAGGTGATTTCTAGTTTAAAAGGTCTCATAGGGAGTTGCCTCGAATTTCCTCTTTCTGTGGTGGAGCTTTACAAGAAAGTTACTGGTACAAAGTCACACTGGCTATCCCAAAAGCGTTTACGGCTCATAATTAATAACCTGCCTCTGATCAGGTTTCCAGTGATGGTTTTACAATGTCACAGTATGTAATAGAACATACAGCAAAAAGGTAGTCATGCAGGCAGGGAGAGCATCATATTTAGTACCATTCTGGAACAAAAATAAAACCAGAGAACACTCAATAGTGTATTGTCAACCATCAGGCAAAAATGTTGCATGTTGTTCTGTAGGATATCTGGGGAGGATTCTTTTTCTGGCACACCATGTAAGAACAAAGGACCTCAGGCCTTGCCATGTGCAGAGATGGTTTCCAGGCAGCAGTCTGGCTGGTGGCTGCAGTTTCAAGCTGGATAGCTTCTAGACTGCTAGACTGACACCTAAAATAGACGAATATGTGATTCACAGAAACGTGAGAAATTGGAGCGGAAAGAGAGTTCACAGTAAATGTCTTAGTTATCTTAGGATTTGGAAAAAGAATGAGGTAGAGCTCAGGACTTGGCTGTGTAAGGAAACATGACTGTGAGGAATGCATTTCCCTCTTCCTATAAGAAAAGATAGACTCTAACGCCAGCAAGAGGATCCTTTAAGTGCAGAACAAACCCTGGGCTGCTGAGACCCAGTCTCGGAACACAATAGAAAAATGCAATGCAAATTTCAAATTCCATTTCTAGTACAAGATGATTATTCCAGTCCAGAGTTGGGCTGCCTGTGGTGGAGCAAGGCCTTGACCCGTCAGCTCTGCCTTGACAGAAATACTTAAACTTGACAGAAATGTCATCTCATCTCTCCCCCAGCTCCACCTTTCTTATAAATGGTGATGGACAAGAAAGGTTTTCTACAGTTCAATGATTTTATGAGCCAAATCCTCCAAACAAAAGAAAAAACAATCAAACCTCAGAAAAAAAAAAAAAAGGATGAAACTGCAGAAAAAAAGTGGTAAGATGGTACCTGACAAGTCTCACAGAGCACAAAATGGAGAGAGAAGTGGACCCCAGGACAAGACAGGAGAAAGATGTTTTGACTTGCTGCTGGATGGACTAAGTTGTTGCAGGAACTGAATTGTCCAAGGATGTTTAGCTTAAGTCCAGCATGAAATCTGAATTTTTGTCAGCAGCTTGAACATATGTGAAGGGATAATTACAAAGAGCAAAGTCTGTGTCTTGAAGGACAGTAGAGCTGAATGAGAAGGAATAACTTACTGTGGCTGCTGGATGAGATATTTCTGTTCTTCAAGATTGTAAACCCTAGAAGAATTGTGATCAGTACAATCACAGCTATAAGTGGGCCAAAGAAATGCATCATCTTCACTTGCTCTATTTCTTCCCCTTGAATTATCTCTGAATAAGAAAACAGAGGAGATACGCACAACAAAGATTCAATTTGGTGACAATTAGCTGAAACACTCTATCCCAAAGTTACGTGAATTAGAAATTTAGGAAAAGGCCCTCCGCAGCCTTTGCTTTTACAGTGCTTTAATATTGCAAATAAATCATTCTCCAACGCTTTATTTCCATTTCCAATAACTAGTGAAACTTCCAGGTCTTAGTGGCCACTTCAACAACAGTAAGGCAAAGTACTTTTTATGACATTTGAGTAACATGTGAGAGATCAGCAACTTAATTAATACAAGAAGCTACAAGGCAGCTAATGCTACTCTGTGCTACTGTGCAAGTTCGAAGAACAGGGGATATGTTACTACTTGGTATTTGTGTAAATGATGGTCAAAGCCTAATGAAATGCCATAAGGGATGTGAAAGTAGCAGAGAATTGAGGGAGTTTCCCTCTATTTCTGGTTAGTGTGCTTTTGAGATTTTGGTTGCTAAGGCTACCAACAGACAGAGCTTCAGTTGTTGCCAAACAGAGCTTTTTTTATGTGGAGTTCTTGGTTTCTTACCCACAATCGCCGCTTATCAGGTAGCTACTTTCATAGGGCCAGAGAGGAGAGAAGAATTCAATAGAGAAGAGGAGGATGCAGCACTATGTCTAATAAAGTTTATATAGTTAATAGTTAATATTAGCTAATATACCTAATATAGCTAATATACCTATAGCTAATATAGCCATGTTAACACTCATGTAGAGCAAAGTGTAGAGCTGTGCAAACCCCAGAAGACTTCTGTATTGTATTTTAATATTATTTAAAAATACTAGAATATCAGGCTATCAGAGGCAGTTTGTCACATCGAGCATTGATGACTTAACCCTTTAGCTAGATCTGTATGAAGAAAACGGCACCTGGAAGCTTTTTCAGAACAAGTGGAAAGCTTCTTTTATCTACTTCTTTTATCTACTACATCTGCATTACCAAGGTGCATGCCTATGCTACCCTAGTAGGCTTTCCTGCAATTCTGCCATTCCCTCTTGGCTCCCTGTTCCTGTCAGTTGAAGCACAGCTCTCCATTTAAATGCTGTTTAAAGGAAACATGTGCAAGCCAAATGAACTTACGACTGAAGTGGAAATTGTCTTTATTTTGACGTGTTTGTGCTCTAGCTTACAAACAAAAATATGTCGAAAGATGTTTTCCTTTCCTAGGAGATAAATAAAACTCAGCTTTATTTTAAAGAAAGGATCAGCCATGTGGAACCCTGAGATGATCCAGCAGAAAAGCCTTGCTGGTATTCAGGTCCCCAGCTTTTTCTTGCAAGCGATGTGTGAAAAAAAAAAGACAATCTCAGAGAAAAAGTCCCCAGATAGCAGTTTTGGAATGCATACTTTGTCCTGCCAAATGTTATGAAAACCACCAGGAACGCTTCTAAGACTAGGCAAAATTTCATGGCCTTTACATTAAAACTCAGCGCAGTCTATTTGGCAGATTTTGAGCCAAATCTGGTTCAAGGAACATTTCTGTTCAGCCTTGTATCTCTCTCTAAGGAGTGATTCAGCTCAAGTACTTAAGCATCAGGGAAAAAAGAAACGTTTTTACTGTCAGGGTGATCAAACACTGGAACAGTTTGCTGAGAGAAGTTATCCTGGGAGATATTTAAAACTCAACTGAATAAGGCCCTGCACTACCTATTGACCCTGCTTTGAGCTTGACCTGGATAATCTCCAGATGCCTCTTCCAACCTCAGCAGTTCTCTAATCCTGTGAAGTGGCAACCTCTCTCAAAAGCTGTCGCCTCTGGAGATTGGTTGCCATCTAATCCAGACATCCAACTTGCTCTGTTACTTATTACATCAGTATCTAGGGAGGGGACAAACAGGACTGTGTTCTGGATTGCGCAGCAGTAGACTTCCTTCTCTGTGCCAAATTCTTGCTGTAATAAGACTTTCCATATGGAAAGAAGAGGGAATTTGGTGGCTCTGGCTGCTGGTGAACTGGATAGAGAACATACAACCCTTGTAACCAACTCCTACTGCTACTTAGTGCTCATTCTCTGCCTTGGCTATGCTGCTGTCATTAGCTCTACTATAATATGCCCTTCTCCGACCCATGCAAAAAGTGGAAAGGGCAAATGGGCACTCACCTATGCCTAGTGGCACTGAGACAAGGCTCCCCAGCTCCTCTCCAAGGTGAAGCAAACAGCTGATATTAGTGAGGGTGTTTGTAGGAACTGTGGTATTCAGCTTGGTAGTAACATTGTAGAGCTTTGTTACAGCATCCTGTGAGATATCCATGTGATTCATAAGCCTGTGTGTTCTGTTCTCATGTGAAATCAGCCAAGTCATTTGCTTGGGCTCTGGGTAACCTCCACTGGAAGAACAGAAAAGCTTCAAATATTCATTGGGCTTTAGTTCCCCTTTGTGCAGCCATGCTATCTCAGGTTGACTATAGTTGGCTGAAATAGACCAAAGAGAAAGCATCATGAGTCAGACATACTGCATCTCATGACAGTTCCTTCCAATTATTTAAGATCTTCAGGCAGAAGCAAGTCAAAGCAATTTTCTCAGGAAACAAATTGGAAACCCTTCCTAAGAAGGGTTTGTTATGGTGTATTTGTGGACTTGCTTCTCCTTGTCCTCAGAGTGTTTCAAGGACACAAATCTCATCAGCCAGACAATCGGTCTATGAATATGAATGCTAAACAGAAGTATTCTTTATTAAATAATTTACCAAATATTCCTAAACAAGGATTCCTTTCATTAAAACATCATAGTGGAAATAGCAGACTATAAAGGAAAAGGAGGAGAGAATGTAGACATAATACTGACTACACATTGGCTTCGAGCGAGTTAAAATCAACCAACCACAAAACCAGAAGCCAAGAAACAGACTCAAGACTCATTGAGAATACTTCATTATGTTAGTGGCAACAGGACTAAAGGCAATATGGAAAAATACTGGAGAAGGGGAAAAGGATTCTTAGAAAAATATGAGCCTAAGAGAGTCTAACTCTTTTGCACACTTGCTAAAATGTGTTGGATCCAGGCTCCAGTCCTTGCCCTTAGTATGGAATTCTTAGTATGGATGGATGAAGAAATCTAATGTTACTTTATTTGCTCTATCTCAGAACACATGGAGTAGGATTTAGCTGACTCACTTAAATTCCAATAGAATCCATGCTTGTAAATTCAAAATGGCAAAATTCCCACCTTCTTTATTTAGTTAGATTTAGTTAAATCGTCCCTCAGGAAAGCTCAGACTTCCTCTTTCTCCTCAAGATCTGACTTGCTTAGCTGACTGCTCACTCCAGCTTCTGGTCTAGAGTATTTATTCCCTCCTTGGCATTTTATAGGGAGGGCAGGAATGTATTCCACGCCTAAGAAACTTGCCATGTCATCCCAGTGATTTAAGAGTTTCAATCCTATTGACAGTAAACAAATAGAAGTAAAGGAATATACACTGATCAAAGCACTTCTGGTTTATGGCTTCTGGGAACCTCAGTTTACTGAAAAGTGCTGTTGGTTGCATGCAGCGTGTGAGCTACATATTTGTGAGTTTTGGATTGTTAACAGAAAAGCCTGTTTCAGGAAGTCTTTTGTATTTAAAGATAACATATCTTCCAAAACCACTATGGGCTTAGATTTAAATACCTCAAGAGACAACATATCCATCATGTCCTTAATATTCTCAATGGCTTAATCAACCTACCCGGTTTTGTTCTATTTTCTAAAGTGAGAATTTCCCTTACTTTCACTTGCTTCCAGCTGTTGATTGTTTTTATATCTTCACTGAGAAAATTAGCTTTTTCTTCAACATCTTTATGTGCATTTCAGGTTCCCACACTGAAAACCAGTCTCCTCTCAGCTTTCTGTGTAACCAGAGTGATCTTTTAATGTCTCCAGTAGGACTGTATTTTTCCAGCCTTAAGATAACTCTAGTAGAGCTTTTTTTATGCTTGTAAGTTTTCTAACATCCCTTTTAAAATGAGGACATGAATTGTTACGTCTCTCTTTTGACAGCAGTTTTATTCCTAGCTCATAGTTTCAAAAAACTTCCCTAGTCTCACCTACTTCCCTTATTGATCCATCCAAAAGAAGCACTAGAGACATGCTACAGCAGCAGAATTTGCAGTTAAGTTGCTTGTTACCATGGTCCCTACCTTGTTTTTTCAAGTGCCAAATCTTTCCATTGTGAAGCCCACCATACTTTCTGGAGAAGGATATGTGTTCATGTTCTCATATAAAGCATCTTGGCTGTACACAGTACTTATTATACATATATCTATCTATATATTAGCCTAATACAATACATATAATTAACACATGTAAACTGTATCAGAAGGTACTTCAATATTTCTGAATGGGCTGGGTAACCAAGTGATCAAGATAGCTTTGTATAACTGTCCCATCATTCTTGTACAGCACTCAATCTTTCTAACATTCATTTTAAGTGTGACACCCAGTACTACAAAAAGCCTTCCACGTATGATAGGAGACTACTTAAGAAACAGTAGGTAAGCACAAGTACATTTCAACATTTGTATTTTCCTTCTAATTTTTTAAAATATGATTTTATGCTGCTTCTTCATTTGGGAGCTCATTGAACAGAGTCATTTGGAAAGAAAACAGCAGTGCAGTTTAAAACCGCCTTCCTTAAAAGGTTTAGGAGAGTTTCAGTGCCTAACTAGGAGAGTTTCAGTGCCTAACTATGAGACTTCTCTAACATGCTGCTCAGATGCTGGCTAAACTACAACTAACTGCTTGAATTAACTGAGCAGTTGATGCTAAGATACTCTTATATTGGAAACCTTGATGCACAATGTGAGTTTCTGAGTTATAAAACTTTGCTGAAAATACTTCTCAAGTAGATTCTGGGAGGATCAAAATTAACAATCTGTGTTTTCTATCTGTAGATTGAGAGAATTCTTGCTGGTAGCACAAAGCTAAATAGGCTCAGACATTCTGATACTCTGGTTTGGGCTGCAGTTACACATGGCCTGTTCTCTTTTGAATCAGTATCCTGAGGCCTGAAAACACCAGTGGAAGTTAGAAGCTGTTGTTATTAATGCACTATCACAGTGGAAGAGAGAACACAGGCATATGGACTAAGGTTACTAACAGAACAGTTTAAAATAGAAAAACTGTAGGAAAATATCTTAGGAATTACTAAAAATATTAGAAGGTATTGGGAAAAGATTGTTTTCTCACTTCCGTTCTCCTGTTAAAAGATCTGATGCCTTTTCATCTGATAACATGCAAGAGATCAGGTTTAATCTCATTGATGCATGCGTTTTTTCCTCAGAGTATTTTCAGTCTTCTTCTAACTGATCATATGAATTTCTACTCCTCCATGTGAACTGCTCTTTTCTTATTTTCTCTATGATTTACATGATCATAAAATAGCTGCATGTTTGCAGAAATCTTATCTTCCAACTGTAATTTACCACCAACAATGATAACTACTGCTACTTTTAATAGAAGGTAGTGCATCAGGTACAAATAAAGAAGTGTATTTTCCAGAGTACTAAAAGCCATAAAACTTCCAGGAGGCAAGAGGAAGAAGACAGAATGGTTTTCACTACAACTATGAAAGGATGGGATTCAGAAATATGCAATATTGGGCAAATTATTACCTCATTTTCTGCTTCTCCTGATTACTTTCACCCAAGTACATTTCATTCAGAGCTGAGGATTTCAAACTTAAAGAGGGTAAGTTCAGGTTAGATAAAAGGAAGAAGCTCTTTACTGTGAGGGTGGTGAGGTACTGGCACAGGATGCCCAGAGAAGTGGCAAATGCTCCATCCCTGGCAGTGTTCAAGGCCAGGCTGAACAATCTTGGGTGACACAAGGGTCACACTTGGGTCTAGTGTGAGACATCCTCCCCTATGGCAGCGGGTTGTTACTAGACGATCTTGAGGTCCTTTCCAACACGAACTGTTCTATGATTCTATGATTTAGAAATCCAGCTCCAGTGCAGGTACATCTTCAGTGAGTTGGGGACAATACCAGATATTTCTGGACTGAACAAAGTGACAGAGACCCCTCCCTCTCCCCCAGAAAAACAACCCCTAGACCAGATGACAATTAGAAGAGCTTACTTACCAATGATGTGCAGTAAGCACTCAGACTGATGTATGATACTTCGAATTCCTTTAACTCTCTGCTGTATAATACACATATAGAGTCCCTCATCCACAATTCCTGCATTGAACAGTTGCAAGGTCCATTTGTCCATATCCATCTTGGTGCGATTTTTATACTCAGGACTAATATTCTCATGTTTTTCTTGGCCATAGTACACTTCATGCACCACTTCAAAGCCTTTTTGCCAAAAAACTATTAAATCCTTTATGTCACTTCTCTGAGAGTTTGGAAAATAGCAGGATAGGTATGCAGTGTGATTGAGAAATGACTTCACCTGATGCATGGTGCCAGTAGTACCTTCGACAAAGAAGATTTCCATCAGCTACAGAAGAATACCAAGTATCTGCACTCACACAGGCAAGACTTGACGACAGTAGCAGTAAACTGCCAGCATTTAGACACAAATTCTCCCACTGGGTAAGACAAGACATGTAGTTCTTCAAACTGACTCACTTTGTCTTGTGGAGTTCAGGTCATAAAACTGTTTCTTGTTTTCCTTCCTATTTTTACTCTCCATGGAAGGCCTACCATACAGAAGCTGCAAGTGTCTATTCTTATCTGCAAGCAAAAGTTCCAAACCATTCTTGCACCCCGAGTATAGGATCCCAAGTATAGTGAAATGCTGCCATAAAGGATGCACAATTTCTTTTTTAAAAATTGATTGTTTCTCCTAATAAAGGCACACAGCATTGCAGTTTTGAAGACAATGTGAAGTGTACACTGTGTGGTAAATCCTGGTGCCCAGGGAATTTGTGACCAGTAGGTCAGAAACAGGTGAACACTTTCAGTCTCATGAAGAATTAATCTAAAGTTTAATGACAAATTAAATGTCAGATTTAACTCTTCTGTAATTAATCTAGAGTTTGATGACAAATTAAATGTCAGATTTAATTGTTCTGTTGCCGATCTTGTGAACAGAAATAGTCAATAAACACAGTCATGCCTTCATGCAAGGAATGGATGAACTGTAGTACATAAGGGATGATTTTTCCCCTGCTTTCCTCAGTGCATGTATCCACTGTTATGGGTGGTGATGGGCCAGGAAGACCATCTTTTCTCAGAACGGGAAATGCAGCCCTCTGTCCCAGAAGATACAAACATCTCTGGTGTGTTCAAACGAGGAGAAGATTTACTGGCTTTCTCCCGGTGCAAAATTTTGACTGCTTTTCAAAAGCACCAGGCTGCAAAATGATCTCGGCAGCTGTCTAGAACTCCAGGAGTCCCATATCAAACTGTGGGGTTTCATTTTAATACTGCTTTCCTTTATAATATACTGGGGTGATATGCACACATTCGAAAGACAGATGTAAATCAAAAATTCAAAGAGCAAAGTAAAGCAAGTGTAAGGTACAGATATAAATTTGAAGACAGAAAGAACTTGCTATATATTATAGAGCCCCTTCACACAATTTAAATACACATTGCATAGGCCGTATGACCTTGGTTGTGCAATGGAAGTGGTTAAACACTGATAAGGAATGAGCTTCTTAGTGTATGAGAAAGTATCACATGGGAGGACAAAAATAATCAAAACAGTTTTTACAATTAAAAATGTGCCTTTTACCTGAGAGAAGTATCACAGCATAAAGGAAGAATATGAAGACCTCCATGACTCTGTAAGAAGGAAGAATGAAAGAAATATGAAATCATAGAAACACAGAATCATAAAAACACAGAATAGTTTGGGTAGAAAAGGACCTTAAGCCTATCCAGTTCCAACCCCCTGCCATGGGCAGGGACACCTCACACTAGACCATGTCACCCAAGGCTCTGTGGAGCCTGGCCTTGAACACTGCCAGGGATGGGACATTTACCACTTCTCTGGGCAACCTGTTCTGGGGCCTTAGCATCCTCACAGTAAAGAACTTCTTCCTTATATTTAACCTGAACTTCCCCTGTTGAAGTTTGAACACATCAGCCTTTGTCCTATGGCTACAGTCCCTGAGGAAGAGATATGAAGAAATGAAATATGAAAACATTCCAGTACCTTCTCCAGTACTCCCAAAGAAGTGGTAAAACAGGAAGAAGTTTTAGCAAGAGAAAGGCTATTGAGAAAGTTAATCTCACGTTTTTCCATGTACTGGTGCAAAGACTTCTGTGTGCTTCATAGCCTTTAGCAACAAGAAACATGCCATGACAGATCTCTGGTTCACAGAGAAGGTGATGTAGTGCAGGACTACTGCAGACAGGGTACACCATGGGAGGAACAGAGAGCCCCTGGGGTGCAAAGGGCGGGATGAATACCCAAAAGACCTCGTGCAGAGGAAAGAGGAATGGGGAACATGCTTGTCCTGGCATTGTGGGGAAGAAGGGGGAATTGAAAGTAAAGGGGGAGGAGAGGGTGACATAGAAGGAGGAGGTGAGAGAGACAGTGTGATGATGTCAGCTACCAGAAGTGATGAACTGTTCAACCTTCAGTATTGCATCAGGAACCTATCCTTCACAGCAGTAAAATATAACTGAGAGAAATCCTATATGGTTTAAAGAGTTGAGTCTAAACAGCACTTAATTTGTGGTTAAGAAAAAATGGATCTGTTTAAAATAAAAAGAAAAAACCCTACAGGCCATAAGCAAAATGATTCTATGTGGTATAAAGGGCCTATTATCCCAGGAATCAGCCACAAGCCATTTCCACACACTGGGGTGACAATGGCACCTGCATCTGACCAGCCTGTGGTGGCTGGTTTGCATTTTAGCAACATATCTGTGCTCTTCCTGTGTCTTTTCCATATGTGTGGGGGAAGCCTCCACACCACCACTGCTAAGGTCCTTCACCCTCCTCCTTTAAACAGCTCCAAAGAATCCTCTTTTGCTGGAGCAAATGTAAAAACTCTTCAGCTCTCATACTGCTTAAAACCAGTGAGATTGCTGTCTTCTGTCTTCACTAGAAGTACAGCTTCCTGATTGCTTTTTGTTAAAAGGAGGAAGGATGCATCCTCCATAGGTTGGCCTTCCAAGGGGGAAAAGAAAGAGGTGCAATCGTTAACAATTCCCATTACATGCCCCCCAAAGTAATAGAGGTGATGATCACGTTGACAATACATGCCAGACTAGTTTCATGATCAATGAGTCTATTGTATTACAAGTCATTACCATGAAGTACAGCTGAAACTCTGAGACCAAGCACAACAACTCTAAGAGAAAATAACATTGTGATAAGTCAGTATTAACCCAAAACAATGAATGCTTATCACAAATACGATTAGACACACACTGGTCAGATCTGTCGTTATATCAATCCTTTGTGCCCCATGTTGGGTGCCAAAAAGCACTGTCGTGGTTTAAGCCTTGCCAGTAACTCAGAACCATGCAGCCACTTGCTCACTCCCCACCTTCTTCCCTCACTCCCTCTGGAGGGAAGGGGAGGAGAATGGAAAGAATGCAAACCCCACAGGTTGAGATAAGAACAGTCCAGTAACTAAGGTATAACACAAACCACTGCTGCTACCAATATAATAATGATAAGGGAAACAACAAGGGAAGAAAATATAAATCTAAAAGTGGAAAAGGAAAAGAAAACAATAAACATAAGTGATGCACAATACAACTGCTCACCACCTGCCAACCTATATGCAGCCCAACCCAAGCAGTGATCTGGGCCTTCTGGGTAACTCCCCTCAGTTTCTATACTGGACATGACATGCTGTGCTATGGAATACCCCTTTGGATAGTTTGGATCAGGTGTTTCACTTCTGCTTCCTCTCAGCTTCTTGTGCCCCTCCTCACTGGCAGAGCATTAGAGACTGAAAAGTCCTTGATCAAGGTAAGTGCTACTTAGCAACCACTGAAAACATCAGTGTGTTATCAGTGTTGTTCTCAGGCTAAAGTCGAAAACACAGCACTGCATCAGCTACTGGGGAGGAGAAAAATAACTGTTTCACTGAACCCAGGATGGCTGGTTTACTGGGGTCTTTACCCCCGTTCTCTGGGAGCCCCAGTCTCTTCTGTTGAATAGAGTTCCCCAGGCAGCTGACACAGCGTTTGTGTACTGTAGTGTGCAGAGCTGTGAATATTTTTTCCAGACCAGATTCATCCTGCCTTTTCTTAGGAAAGGTGAGAAAAAAGCCCAAGTGTCTTGGAGGACACCATTAGTTTTCTTAGTGATCCGTAGCAAACGGGGAGGGGAGAATTTGTGCAGAATCCATTGTTGTAAGAGGTCATTCTCTTTCTGCTCAAGCTGCCCGTGGTAAAGTTCACACGCTGAACTTTAGTCAAGAGGCTTTCCTCCTAGGCTGGGCCCCACTGAATTAAACCACACAAGTGATTCCCTAAATAAAACCGCCTGTGCCAAACCTCTGAAAACTGCAGAAACCCATGCTCAGCAGTCAGCTTTTCCTCCAGTGAGTAGGAAGTTTTGCTTCCACTCAAGTAAAAAAAAAAGGGATAGCCCTATTCATTTTATCCAGTGCATGTGTGTTAGAAAAGAAATTAAAACATTATAGCAACTGGAAACTAAGCAGGGAAAGTACTGCTATAGCTAGGCATGTCCTACAATCACTGTCTCACAGCAGCAAAGACCAAAACTGGAACTGAAAGTTAGAGAGAAATAAACCCCAGGGAAAAATACCAGATAACACTGCTTGCCTTGATTTATGGGATGGGTTTGGAGCGGTTAGGACAGAAGCCTCAACTTTCCTACATGGTTTCCTGGCTGTTGTTTTCAAGGAGAAGGCATGCTGCATGAAGAAGGATCCTGCGAGTCTGCAGAGGGGTGCACACTCACGTTCCCTGCAGAGGGAGGTCACTGAGTGTGGCAAGCTGCTTCTCTTACGTGAGAGCTACTGAATCATGAATTGGGCCACTAAAACTCCAGTATCAAGCAGTTTCTCTTTCCCCTTTTTTACAAGACGCCTTTAACCAGCAAATGCACATTCTTTGAGCCAGTGTCCGGAGGACTGAGAGGAAGAAGGTGAATTACACAGTTTCTGTGTTGGCACATGCAATCCAAATCCTGTGCTCAATTCTCTTCTTTGTATCTGCAGGCAATTGAAAGTCTGGTTGTACCCCAGAACTGTTTAGCAGTCAAAGATGACTGCTAAAGGTAAGAGGAGAAAGAGAGACTTTGCTTCAGGGTCTGGCCTGCTGCTGGCAAGAGGTGCAGAACAAACTGCCCTCAGAGTGGCAACGGCCCAATGCATAAGCACTCTGCTCCACCTGAGAGCATGTGTATGCACATGTGTATATACATGTGTATGTGTATGTCTATGTGTATGTCTATGTGCATGTATATGCAGTTTTTCTGGGTACATCCAGCCGTGGAAGCAGCACTTTCTCACAGTGCCAGTGATAACTGATGAGATGGGAGTGGTTTGAAGACCTGGGGCCTACAAATTATCTCTGTCACCCTGAATTACATGAGTCCATTGGGAGGTAGTAGTTTCCCCTTGCGAAATAAGGCTAGCACTATGTGGCATGTCTTTCTTGCCTTTTGAGGCTTTGTCAGCCTCCTCATCCCTGGAGATGTCCCCATGACTCACAATTAGAAGTCATGTGTGGATGTCAGAGATGAAAAACGGAGAAGTGTATTAGCTGAAATTCTGTCGGTATGCAGTCAGCAGTCATACTCAACCCTTTAGTCACTATTTGCAGTACAATCACTATAAGGAGAAGAAACCATATGAGTAGATGCACTTTACTGACCCTATTTGTGACTGCTTTGGTTTGGCTGAAATGAGCCTCAGAAAAGTCAACTAGTTCCCACTCGGCTGAGTACAGGGGGATTCCTCCACTGGGGAACTCTAAGATTCATGTTCATGAGAAAGAGACAACTTCACTCCCTTTGCTTTTGAGGGCAAGTGCCAGAAAGCCCTGTGAGACATGTTGAGATTGGCTTGTGGTTTCTGTCGCTTGTTTCACCAAATCCAGCCTATGAAAACCAAGTGCACACAGTGAAGCATAAAGGTCTTGGAGTAAACAAGGGCCTGGTATGCTTGCCTGGGTTTTCATTTGCCCTCTTTCTTCCCGTTTTCATTTTTGGATGTAGTAACTATTTTTTGAAAGACACTTTCAAATCTCTGCTCTTTGACTCCTAAATTCCTTCAGTACCTTTTAAACATTCCTTTCTTACATGTTCTTACATGGCATTAGTTCTTTTTCTTACATCAGGTACATCTTACATCTTCTATGGGAAGACTCTCCTCCCCCACGTTTCATGATGAGCTCAAAACAAAACCAGACACTGAAGTAGAAACTGACTCTTTCGACTCCCATAGTGTAGGGAATTTTTGTAGAATTCCTTCCCTGCTCAACCCTGAGTAGCTCCATGAGTCTCTTGGAGACAGCACATGTGTGACTAAGACTTTCCACCACTGACCCGAAAGCTAGCCTAGAGACATCCAGAAGATACATTCACCATCCTTCTCCTGTGTTGTAAACGCAGGCTTGATTTGAAGGCTGATTTGAACAAGTGTTATCAAAGGAAATCACAACCCAAGCAAATTCCCTTAACATGGCAAGGTCAGAGAATTCTTGGATGCCCTCCACCCAAAAACTAAGCAGTATAACCACATAACTATCCAACAAGGGACACATTTTAAAAGCATACTATTGCCAGGCAATTTGTGTTTCCTATGTGTTTCTCCAGCTAGAAAGTGGAACTGTTTTAATCAACTGCTAAACTTTTTCTATTGCTCAGTATTTTAGAAGAATCTTTTACTCTAAGTTACATTTAAAAATTCTGGGGTTCTTGTTTAATTATGATGTCATTACATTAAAAAACCCTTCTGTCTCCCTAATTTTTGCCTTTTTTATTCCTTCTCTCTATTGCCTGTGTCATTAGCATCCTTTTATTATATCTAAGATATTCAGAAGAACTACGATTTTCTCTGTGATTCTGGTTATCACTTTGCTCTAACGTTCAGAACTGCTCTTTTAACAACAATTAAACAGCACCAATTATTTAAATAATACCTTTGGTTGAAAGATCATGGAGCATTCCACTGCCTCTGCTAGCAGAATTCTTCATCCACAACTGAAGGGCAGGTATCTCTGAAAGAGAGCACAGTGACTGCCTAACGATGCACAGTGCCACCGCAGCAAAGGCCAGGACACAAACATGTACTCCACACAAATGAAACTGCAGGGGAAATTTGGAGGGGAAGAAAGTTATCAGCCAGAATGAGACATTTGTTGGGATTAGTTGTGGTGTTTATTCTGAGTTCCAGCTTAAGGATGGGGTAGATTGACGTATTTGATACTCTAAGCTACACCTGGCCACAGAATTGGCAAGTTGGTTGAACTGCTTCTGCATCACAGGTACTGCATCAGGTGATGTCAGTCCTCCTTTCCCAGTGCTCACACTTGCCTCAAGGTTAGTCAAACTTGTCAGCAGGGCAGTAGCAATTGCCAGATTCAGTTCTCACCCGGTCACACTACCTTGTTTGACACTGCAGTGAAGTAGAGGAGTGCACCCCTGCTCCAGAGAGGTGATGGAACTGGATGATCTTAAGGTCCTTTCCAACCCTAACTATTCTATGATTCTATGTCACCTCATTAACAGAGGTGTAAGTTGCTGGAGTTCCCTTGAGAGTCGTTGTACAGAAGAGGGAATTCAAATGCCCACTCCCAGGTTGTCCCTCTTCTGAGCTTCCTGCTTCTGCACAGGACACTTTGCCTGGAAATGGCAGCATGGCTACACAATGCAGTACAGGCATAACCTTGAATGGCGGTTTCCAGGGCACCTCTGATGACAAGTTATGTACTGTACACAAAAGGATGAATCTGTAGTTGATTCCTAACCTATACCCAAACACTCCTAAGAAGGATTACCAGTTATACAATATATTTTACGTTTAGTACTCAGGTATTATAACCCTTTTTTCAGCAAATGTCTTTCAAAATCAGGTGGGCATGTGACACAAACCTCATATTGCTTCTTAAACAGGAGGATCTCTGAGCAGGAGCTTCTTTTTCTTGCAACAAATTAATCTCAATTATTAAATGAAGATGTGATATTCAGAAGTGCACTTAAACAAGCCAAGCCCTCCTGCTCTCAGTTCAGGGCAAAAATCACTCTGGGGATTCACACTGGGTTTCTCACAGTGCTTCTCATGGCACGTTGATTTACAAAGCTAAGGAAAAGGTTTTGCCTCCTAGTTTTCAGCCCCTCACTTCAACTGCAACCATCACAATAGTTGGGAAGAAAGGACCCGATTCTCCTATCTACTGGTGTAAATTGAGACCACCATCCTTACAACATGAATAATAGGAAAATGCCCTGCAAGTTCACTTCAGTCCTTTTGCCCAGTTTCTGATTATAAATGTCCTGATCCAGTAATTCAGGAAATAATTGTGTTGATGCTACTACAGAATGGGCTCTGGCTCTTTCTGTTACAGATTGGTCAGCTTAGTCTAGGGAATAAGGGATGTGTGTGGAGCTGCTACAATTAGCAGCTGTGGAATCACTTTACTAATAGCAATTACATTTTCACAAACGAATGCTCCTACTTGGTTTATAGGAGTATGACAAATGCTTACCTCTGAAACTGCTCAGATTATTATCAGATAAATAAAGAAGCTAATCCATTCAATAGAAAGCAGTCTTACAGTTCTAAAGTATTACAAAGAAGAAGTACCTTATTTCTGTCTCCAGGCTTCCCATCTCAGAGGCAGCAAAATACTCCAGTACAGACAGCAGAAATGTTCATTCTTTCCTCTGTCCTCAGTGCCTGTCCTCCGCCATAAGCAGAATGCCCAAAACACAGAAAAATCATCCCTTTCCTCTCACAAATACGTGTGTGCTGCTTAAAGCAAGCCCCCTGTGGTCAAAAGAAGCTTCCTCTTTTTAACTTGAAATTCCCCTTCTTTCAAAGTACATTGAATTCTCCCACAAGTGCCAGTGTTAATCACAGTGTCCCTTAGCTACTGTAGAGCCCTAGTCTTCAAGAAAACCCCTGCCTGGATTTTGCCTGAAGGAAAAAACCCTTTTTGAATAAAGTTTACTTTTCATGGCTGGCAAATTCCATTCACTTTTGTTTGCTTAAATGGGTCTTATATTAATAGAATGGGAAACAGATTTCTTGGCAAGACTGAAGTTTCTCAACACGATTAGACAAAACTGTCGGTCCTTCCCCAGTACTCTGCTGCTGAAAGTCACCAAGTTAATTTAAGATTTGATGACACAACGAAAATACAGCTGAATGGATTGTTATATAAAAACAGTGGTATCGGGACTTATTGCATGACATTTATGGAAAATCAGAGAAAATTAAGGCCATACCTTTACCACAGCTGCCAGGCTTGCCATGCTCTAATTGATTTTTCTGTATGACTAAGTTTTGCTTATGTGTTTGACTATTTGTATGTATAATTCTGTGATAGATTGGTAACTTCATCTTTCTGTGCTGCTAGCTTATTTACATGGAATTTGATTTCTCCTGTAACCTCATTTTGATTCTGCCAGCTTAGTAAAACTTGCAACTTTCTCATCCATTAAGATTTTAGTTGGCTTATGAGCCTGCAGTGAGCCTCACAAAGGCTCAGCTTAATGATTGCAGTTGTGCTTGCCAGATGTAGATCAAACATTATCCACACCTAAGCCTTTTTTGTCTGAATCACAGTTTACATATGGCATTCAAAAAGGGCTGTATGGGGAGAAAAATACATCCTGCATCTATTGCTCATTAAACATTATTAGAGATAAATTCTAAATCACTTCATATACATGACTTTCTTTGCCCAGGACAAACTACTCAACAGCTCTGATTAAAAATAGAGAAGTAGGCTGTTAGGAGTGAAAAAGGGGAAGTATTTTCTCCAGTCTGTAGCAATCAGAGAACTGTAATTTGCACTTAACTCAAGTTTCCTGTGAAAGCAGCCAAAAGAATAATTTCTTCAACCAGACTGATTAAAACCTAATTGGATCTAATTTAAGTGTTTTCCAAACAAGTTCAGCAAAAATCTCAAACCAAGGAGCTTTTGCAGGCTTCAGGTTTTTTACTTGCTTGCAACTTAGTCTTGTAGTTAACAAGAAAAAGAGGAGAGGTGCATAGAATGTTCAGAGATGATGGAGTATCTTCCCCCCCACTCTAAGACCTCATCAAAAGTAAAGTCGGATAAGACCTAAACATTGTACTGGAAGTAATCAGATTGGAAATGCTACATATTCTTTGTCTTTCTGCCTACAGGGTATCACAGTTTACACTCAAAGTCACACAAATTTATTGAGTTCAGTTTTCACCTGAGTCAAACAACAGCCAGCCAGGCTGGTTGCAGTTGGATGAGAAGGTTGTAAGAGACTGACTGACTTGTGGTGCAGTGGGTGGGATATGCTTCCTTGCTCATGGTGAAAGTTTTGCTATGCATTTATTGGTTAGCTTTGCCTGTACTGTTATTGATAATAATAGATATTTGATGCTAAAAGCTCAGCTTGCAATGTATTGCTTGTGATTCTCTCTAAAAAACTTGCTGAGTGCACATTAAATAGGAACCCAATGTGATTACATTGGAAGAGAATCTACAAAGTTTGGAGCAAGACAGAGACAGTGTCTAGGCAAGGAAAGAGAAATTAGATCAGACTTTAATTGAAACACATCAGAAGACCACAGAGAAGCAGAGATTTTGTAGAATTGAATTAGGAGTTAGCAGCAGATCAGAAGGTTTTTAAGAAGAGGTTAGTGAGAACACGAAGAGTGTTAGTGGAAAAAGAAATACTTGATGGTAGATCATGAAGAAAAGGCTTAAGAGTGAATATTCATCAACTGTTCAGTCATCTTTTTTTGTCTGCTGCTGAAGGAAAACACCTTGAAATTGCAAAACCAATGTGAAGACACCAAGTAAGGATTGAAAATAGATCTCCATGTTAGCGTACATAGAACCACATTCTTTGTTGAAATCAGTCACACTAAACATTGTATTTCTAATACAGCACAGCCCCAAAAGCTGAGAGGCTGAGAGGTATCTGGAAAGATGTTTCCTTGAAGCCAAGATTCCAGCTCTGAAGAGGCTTTCTCTGGAGATACGTAGCAGCAGGACTAAGATGCTATGAACTGCAGAGAGCCCTGCTGAAATTCCCAATGTGCAGCAGGGATGCAGGCTAAAGTGATTTGCCAATCTGGAGCTGCTTATGCTACCGCAAAACACATTATAGTAAGATGATGCGCAAGAGATTAACTGAAGCGTATGTGGACACCTGCCTGCCACCCACAGCATGGGTGCGAATGCTGTGAGCAGCTCAGGCTGCATCCCCCATGCTCAGCAAATGTACCAAGCTGACACAGGTGCTATTTGCCAGATTAATGTTAGAAGTAGATTTTACTTGTAGTAGGCAGACATTTTGTAGATGCTTGCCATAGTGTGAAAGGCATGGGATAAAATGGTCAAAGGCAAGAAAACTGGTGTAACGAATCATGTGAGGCTGTGGAGAGGTTTTCTCTGAAAGCTGGTATTTGGTTTCACTGAGAAGTATGTAATGAAAGTAAGTGGTGCCTCCCTTAGGATCCCCAGAAAGCTTCCATAGGAACTGCATGATCCATTGCCTGAGGCTGAAGTACCCACCTGGGAGACAGGTGAGAAATCATGAGCAGCCCAAATACAGGGTGATGGCGCCTACAGCAGGAAGAACAACTCAGTTTACAGTGAAAGAAGTGCCTCAGCCCTCTGGAGGCCCTCAGTTTTCTGTTAAAGCCATAAGGGATGCTAAGACATTCTTCTTCAGCCCCAGTATGTTACATGCTGATGCAGAAATGATGCTCAACTGATTAAAAAGCAAGATGAGTGCCAGACAAAGATGTGTTACAGTAAACAACAGGGAAGTACTGAAGGTACTGTAAAGGGATATCTTGAGACTCTGGAAGTATGATTATGAAATTGTTTCAGCATAGTCTCTCTAGAATCTTTGGGTACCACTAAGGACAAAACCTCTGCTAAGTGGTCTGTGGGTGCAGAGCACAAAAAGACTGGGAAGACAAACTGTATTGTTGATACTGCCTGAGTCACAGCTCATGCTGAGAAATGAAAACAACCCTGGCATAAAGTATTCCCCAAATGGGTCATACGGGGCAAATTTCAATATCTAGGAAAGGTGGTAATACATTCTTTGCTATAAATTGGTAAGCCAAGTTCTGTAAACAGAGAAATATATTTTATTAGATCCAAACAGCGGTGGAAAAAACAGGAAGAGCTTGAAAAGGCTTGAAAAAGGCCTGACATCCTTCTTTCTTTTTCCTGTTGTATGAGTTGCTCCAATAGCAAACATCATCTCTACAAATTTTGTTTCACTTAGACTATCCTGGCTACAGCTATTGTAATTAAGGCTTTTCATGCCCACATCCAGAAAACAGGAGATGCCCAACACCGAGTTTGCACAATTCATGGGGAGAATGCAGTGCTGCAGAATGGAAATGCTGACAACCGGCACACTGATGAGGGAGCCACATACACGACTCTGTGGGAGAATCCGGCACAAATATGTCTTCAATCTGACCACTTTCTAGGGTGTGTATTTCTTATTCTGTGCTAATAGGTACTCACATTCCCTCAGGATTCACAAATATTAAAATACCGTATTGCAGTGGCAGGGAAAAAATTACACAAAGAACAAAGAATGTGAAGTTTTCATAGAAAAAAATTGTTACCCTTTTGGGGGTACTGTACTGACATACAGCAACTACTTTTGCTACTTTTTCTTGGAAACCATAAATAAAGCTTTATATATGAAAATGAATTTTTAGGGATAAAAGGCCAGATTCATGTGACATTTCATATGGTAAAGTAAACTGCAGTAAAACTGGAAGAGACCTTCTGAAAAGAGATATAACATGACAGATTATTGAACGATTCAATTGAAATTAAAATTATAGGAAAAATAAAACATGCAGAATTTAACTTGAAGTACAAATACAGTACCATATAAATGCACATTAACAGAAGAAGCTTCTTCTGCTAATAAGCACCTTCATCACCTCCATTTTAAAAAAGCAGCATGCATCACTCCATCAGAAGAGTGCAAGCAAATCCTTCCTTTGCTCAGGAACCACGCCACTCAATCAGGACACAGGAGGCCCAGGATCAAGGCTCACATGAGAAAACTGTCTTATTCACACTGCAGGACTACTCCATGTATCCGGCTGAAGACTGTCCTGGAGTAGGACCAAAAACTTTTGAACCAGGTCAACTTACTTCACATAAAACAATTATCAAGTATCTGGGTCAGAGAATGATAAGGAACAGAATTACCTCCATTTTCCAGTGCTTTATTTGGGACATGGGAGCTCTGGATTAATTTACTGCTCCTGGGACTATATTAAGAGCATTTTGTTAAATATTACTATGCTGAATGCATTGGTGGTGGCTTGAGGCTGGGAAAAGAAAACCAGGAATGAGGTCTTCTGTGAGAGTGCTCTCATCATACAGGTAAAGCAGTATTTCCTCTTTCTTCTTCAGTTTCAGGAGCGGCCTACAGAGGTATTCCGTAACATGGGAGACAGGAGCATACAGACATCTCACAGGCAAGACTAGGAATCGTCCTGCACCCTCTCCACCTCTGAATGAGGGCTCTAACCAGCTGTAAAAATAGTCCCAATCCAATAGGCAGAGAGAGACATCATCCTTGTAACCACACTTCAAAAGGGACTAAGCATTCGCAATCCAGTTTTTTGCAGACTGATTCAATAAATGTGTTCTGAGACAACCAACTGTGTCAAGTCCATCAAACAAGACAAAAGAGAGGTAAGATTTTCTCCTGAGCCTTGGCTAGGACTGGGTCTTGCTAGGGCCTGAATTAGTAAACTCTCTCTGAGCATCTCCAATTTTGTCACCGGGAAACCTGAAACCCTGGAGACCAATACAATTTGATTAAGTACAGCTGAAAAGCAGCTTCATGTTTGTCAGTCTGTGTTTGGATGACTTAAATCCAGCCCAGGAGCCATCTTAGGAACTGAGAGACTTTGGTGGATTTAGTCCTAACTGGACAGACTTCTTCCTTCCTCTCATGACCAGGGGCAGCTCCTGCATGGCTTCTGGTTAGGTCTTTGATCACTGGGGATTACCAATGTCTGCTGAAAATAACACCCCACATCTTCCCACCTCAGAGTACAGCAAAAACTTTTGGAGGTTAAAGGAAATCTCATAGAAGGTACCTACTGTGGTTCCTAGGAAAACAGGACTGTCCAACAGTGCCTGTGAAAACAGGGATTTAAAACTCTACTGATCCCAGGCCCATTTCAGCAAGTCCTAACGGTTGTCCAGAAATGAGAACTGCATTAGTGATGAGGCACACCCTGTTTAGTTCTGATTCAGAGAAAGAAGTAGTTGCTGTTATGGGGCAGGGGCACTACATCTAAGCTTCGGTCCTCAAGGTTGTTTAATTGGCTGTGTCCTACAGGATATTCCAGTTAAACAGGGAGCAAGGTTTCTTTAATATACAATGCCAGAGTTTTGTGAAATGAAGATTAAAGAATCAAGTGCACTCGGAGAGGATTTCTTGCTCATGGCTTCTGGTTTAGCAACTTGTTTAAACAAAATGTGATTCTTTGATGTGATACAAGGGAATTAAATACATACAATGTGAATTCAGGTAATGGGCTTACACTTAACCCATATATATGATGATGTAGCGAAGTGCTCCTGCCCATGCATCCTATAGACTCACTGTTTTTCTTTATTATGTTAAATGGAAGAATTACGATATTTGAGTCCTCCAACTAAAAATATAAAACAGAAAAACATCTGCAAATGAAACAACATGACTGTGGCCTGTTCTGCAGCACAAGTACACTGGTGAAGAGAATTGGCATGTGAAACAGAAGATTTTGCTCTTAAAGGGTTTGATTTCATACTTAACTTAAACTTGTTGCTGAAAACCAGAAATAATTACATAAGATGTTAAGATGACAATTTACAATCACTTTTGTGTGGGTTTTCTTATAAGTATTGAGAATTATCAGTTTCTCTTTGAAGCCACGAAATAATAAACCCCTTTTAAAGTAAACTTGGATATTTAAACCTCTCTTTCCATACTTTCCTATGGTATGCTCTGCTAATGCTGAGCATAGCATAGGAAAGTATTTGCTTAACTGAATTTCTCATTATTGGAACTAAAGACAATTCTTTTGCCAGGGGTGAACTTCCTCTAGCTAGGGTGAACAAAATTACTCTATTCCTCTGATACTTTGCTGCTAATAGGACCAAGAATGATTGAAGAATCATTGAGAGAGTACAAAATACTGACAGGCACACTGGGAGAATCAATGAAGTCAGAGAACACATTGGTGAATTAGGTCATCAACGAAACCGAGCAGCCAGAGGAAATGACAAAAACGGACATCATCTTCATCAACTCACTTCTATTCTATGTGGGATTTGATAAAAGAGCTGTGCAGTAATTAATCTCTTTCTCATCCTGAAAGCTTCCTATGTTGCGACCCTTCTATCATTGCTGTAAAATAGGGTGACAGCATGCAGCTGCCAGTGCAACAGTTGATTTTTCAGGGTTTGACACGGGGCTAAATTGAGGACAATCCCCTTAAGTCAAAGGGGACAGCAAAAGGAGAGGAAACAGCATATTTCAGAGATGCAAGATGAGACATCCTTCAGTACATTTAGGGAGTTACAGAGAAAGGATCGCATCCATAAGAGCAAAGAGTAAATGGCACAGGTAATTTCCTCTTGGACTAGCAAGATGCAGACAACTGCTGTCCTGAGGCTAATCCAAAGCAGACAACAGCTCAAGACTCTGCAAACTAGTGTATAGATAGCTTGCCTACTGGTGAGTTATTTTTGAAACCTTTAGAATCTACGATTAAGCATGCGTGCATGGTAGCTTGTATGCAGCCAAACGTGTAGAAATTGCTATCTTCAATCATATTGCATTGTGAGGGTTGGAAACGGTGTTTGGAAAATAATTAGCTTGCCAAAATGGGAAATGGGGTTTTAAGCCATTTTGAATGAAATGAGAGCAATTAGGTTGAATAATGGAAAATTGCAGAAGTTGCTCAATAAACAGCAATTTTGGAAAGTCTAGCAGCTGCCTTGAAGATACTGAAAGAAGCTTGTCATATTACCGCTATTACGGATTTTTAAGGCTCAGACAGGTAATTTCACAATCTGAACCCCACGTGTGTTCATCTGAAATGCAGTTGTTGACTTCCCACTATATCTTAAAGATGTACTAACTCCCTTTATTCCAGTTGCAATGTTAATTTGAGCATTATCTTGCTTGATTTTATTTAGCTTAGTGGGAAACACTGTTTTATTAGAATATGAATGAATTTTAAGCTCGTTTGTTTATTAACAGGTAATCATCCTTAGGCTCTCAGGCATAGGGTTTTCTTCCTTTCAGCAATGCAGAAAGGTTACAAAAGCTATAGTCACACTGCTTCTAAATATTTGCCTCTATCTCTTGGTGTGTATTCATGTTCTTCACAGTACATTATACACTTCTTACCTTATCCTTTAAGACTGTTACATTAGATGCCTATACATACCTTTGTGTGAGTGTGTACTATATTAACAGTGCATGAACCAGGAAAAAAAATCTAGTAATTTCTAATGATATATAACTTCAGAGGTTTGATGGACTATTTGTATAGTTCTTGTATCCTAAATAACTATTTGGTCCACACTGCAGTTCCCATTATATTTTGTCATCATTCATTAGGATCTACTCCTTGAAATACTGTAACTTCTAGAACTCAGAATACTTCACCTTGAAAGTACATTACATCTAACAGCCAAAGTATCTTCAAATTTCCTTCAAGATTATTTCATGTACTGCTGTTATCTCATTGGAGTTCTGGCAAATTCAATTGAAAAGCTGTGAGTTTATTAGCAATATTCGGAAATATTTAATCCAACGTAATGTGCCAAAAAAGAATTATATAATCCACAAACTATTTTTTTTAAAATACTGACTAGATATCATGGGTTCAGCAGTAGCAGTCATTGGGAACAGCGCTGATAACACCAATGTTTTTAGTTATGGCTTAGTGATGTTTGGTCTGGCCAAGGACTTTCTGAGCC
>JANRGW010011749.1:32469-46663 GCA_024733675.1 Psilopsiagon aymara
CTGCCCATGGCAGGGGGGTTGGAACTGGATGATCTTAAGGTCCTTTCCAACCCTAACTATTCTATGATTCTATGAAAGACTTTGTTTTTATGAAGCACTGGGTTGCAGTCTGGTGAGGAAAAAAACTGAAGAAATGGAACAGCCTTAATAAAAAGATATTTTAATGTCACTGACATTATCAATGATATCGACCTGCTCAGACATTAACGATGTGAATGTTAACACCTCTGGTTATGATGTGATTAAGAAGGATTGAGAGGAAAAAAGGAGTCTTAGAGGTAGAACTATACAGGGAAGATAAAATTACTTCGGTTTAGGGTAAGACTGTAGACTGTAGAACCATGAATAATTTAGGTTGGAATGGGCCTCTGGGGATCATCTAGGAGAATATCCCTGCTCAAAGCTGGTTTAATTAGTTCAGGTTGCTCGGGGCCACGTTAGTCGGGTCTTGAACAACCTCTTGGGAAGAAATCCTGTAACCTCTCTGGACAACCTCTTCCATTACCTGACCACTTTCAAGGTTAAAAAAAAACCCACCTCAGCCCAAACCAAACCAAATCAAAACAAAAAATCTGATGCATAACTGGAATTTCTCATGTTCTCAATTGTGTCTTTTGCTTTTTATGTTACTGCTGTGCACCTGTAAGAGGAGAGAAATCAGAAGTGAAGACTCACAAATGCCCAGAGACCAGTGTGCCAACAAGCACTGTTTGGGAAAATACAACTGAGGTAGGAGAGTGGAAGGAGAGAACAAGAGGAGTATGAAAAGGGCTAACCTTTTAGCTTAGAAGGGTTAGAAAACAAGCAATTCTGTTGATGAGAAACCTAAGCAGGTTTCTACAATGGACAGAATTCAAACCCACACTGTTACAATGAAATTAAAAACTAGAAAATTTGCAGTTTTCAGTCAAGCCTCAATAGAATTTCTTGGTTTTGTTCAGGGAATTCTTCAGAATTCAGAGAGAAGCAGAATTTCTGGTTCTTTGTGGCCAGAAGGGACCTCCCTGTTCACCTAGGCTGACCCTTCCTGTGAGGAGGCTGGATGATGTTTTCTCAGAAGTAGATCAAAGACCATCTTTTAAAATGAGATTTAATGTTGTCTTTTGCATTCAAAGGGATGGTGACCTAACCACTTTGTTCCAAAAAGTCTGTAAAATGTCACTTACATAACTTAAAAGCCTTACCAGCATAAAGGAAATGATTTGGACTTCACTACAAGGAATAAAGATGAAAGTTGCTGGATTGCAAGTTGGTGGTTGCCAAGAAAGCAGTGTTCATGGCCTGATTATATGTAGCATGGCCAAGCACAGGAGGGTCCCAAACACAGAGAGCCTCAAAAGCTTTAATTTATCAAATCTCAAGAAAGTCATAAGCAGACTCAGTTGGAGAAATATATCTGGGCAGAACAATGTAAATGGAAGATGGCAGCTCTTGAGGAGGGCTTATTAACTGTCCAAAACTCAGCGCCAAAGAAAAGAATATTGCTTGTACCATTTTCAGTTGCTATGTGAAAGCCATGATTAGAAATAAATAATTTATAACAATGGAAAAAATGGAAATAGGTTGTAGGAACAATGAACAAGGAGCTACAAATGCTGGAAAATTGATACGGGAAGATAAGACTTCCAAAGAAGAAGGTCTCTGGCTGGAAAGTAAAAGGAGAATATTAAGTTATTTAAGAAAAGTAGTCTTAAAAAAAACCCTGAACATAAAACCCCAGAAATAATTGGTCGTAGCTAGATGCAGCAAATAAAATTGCTTCTAATGGTGTAGAAAAGACACAATACTATTTTCTTTACTGTACTTGGAAGAAAGCAGTGTGATATATACATGTCAGATTAGACTGATGAACTAGTTTCTGGCTCAGAAATTATTGAAGTTAAGCAATAGCTGCTAACATTGTTAAATCTGCAGGCCCAAAGTATTCATTCCTGAGCCACAAAGGAATTGGCCGACTCAATTTATGCTCCTCTGATAATTTGTCACAGATCTCGGAATGATGGAAGAACACCAGAAAATCAAGTCTCAGTGATAAAACTGTGTCCATATCCAAAGAGAATGAGAATTATGCCACTAATTATAAATTAGTTAGCCTGATTCAGTCACGGTAAAATAAGGGAAAAGTGGTTAAGGGATTAGCAGAGAAAGGCCTGAAGGGGAAGATTATAATTAATGCCAGTTAGCATATTTTAAGGGAAATTAGTCAGATGAAAGTTGTGCTGGAAAGACAGCAAGTTACACTGATAAAGACGACAACGTGGATATAGTATATAGGGCAGTTGATTTAGTACCTCTATTAATACTGATGAAAAAACTTGCACAGAGCAATGAGAAGAGAGCCCATATTAACTGGATTAACTGGCTAAATGACAGCTCCCAGTATCTATTTGCAATGCAGAAGCTATGGCTGGGCAATTTGTGTTTCATTACTCAAAAGTGAGTATCAGCAGGCAGTGGGCTCCTCAGGTGGCGTATAGTGTGGGTTCCTTTTAATCTGCTTTTGGGCTGTCATGCTGTGACTAAGCACATGCTGGTAGGTGGGTTTGGGCTCACCAGGACCATATTGTGGTGCAGCTCCAAGTGTGATGTGAGCAATTGTGAGGAGCCTGAGGTCTCCCACTGTGATAGCTCTGGCTCAAAACCATACCTAAAACGGTCCAGTTTCCCCTAGATGATTGTGAAAGAAAATGCCCTCTTTCTTGGCAAAAAGAGTGGAACACTTTGGCTGATAGTCCATGCTCATGGAAAAGTAGCTTAGAGAAAATCATGTAAATCAGGACAGAGAATCTGATCTAATGGTGTGTTTTTTCTCAGCTGGAAAGGCCATCTTCAATGCTCCCTGGCTGCAGCACAAATGCCCTGACTGCATACATTTAGCAAGGCATTTTCAAAGTCTTATCCCTTAATTAAGTGACAACTTTATTTTGAACTCATTCAAGTTTGAGACACTTTGGAGATAAGATTGTAACAAAGTTGGAATTCCCCCTGCTTTCCTCATCAAAGAGCCCAACACTGGTTTTGTTTAAATTTAACAAGAAAATTCAGCAACTGGATAAACCAGGCATGGGAAATTTTTGTCAGAAGACAACTATGAGTAATTGCAAACCAGGGATTACAATTTAAACCCTTAGGCAGCCTAAGCAAAATGAGCATTACTGGTTTGATAAAACTATATTGTTATTGATGTCTCTTTTGTTTAATCTCAACTTTTCAACCTTTTTCTTTTTTTTTGTCTTTCTCCCAAAAAAAGGTTCAGTGTAGGCACATACTTCTGCTTCCCACAACTTGCATCCTGAGGCACTGAGCAAAAGCAGACTAAGGGGAATTTTGCAAGGATTTTTCAGAATGAATCTTGGGTGCTTTCTTCTTAGGTGCATTTCTTGTTTAGTGATGATAAAGTCCCACAGTGGAACATTCATTCTGACCTGTGGGGAATGCGTCATTGTTTGTTGCCTGAAGACTGATGAAGCTTCTAGCATATGAAATGCTAGTTGTTGGCCGTGCTGACATAAAAGGCATTTGTAGTTTTTTAAGAGCTATCATTAATCATATCTTGTGTCAGGGAGTACAGAGTGCAGCAGTGCCAGCACATTTCTGAGAAGGAGATGACAGAAAGGGAAGTGGGAGTAAAGAATTGTGTGTGACTGGCTGTGTGGCTATTTGATGCTGTGTCCTGGAGGCAGAATGGGCTGTTGAAACAGGTAATGAGGATCAGCAAGCAAGTGAAGATGAGAAGCTGAGCTGTGAATTTGGAGGGTAACTTTCACAATGCATATGCCTTTGGGAGAGGTGTGGAAGGTGAAAATAAGTTTCTTGCCCTAACTTTTCATTCCTTTGCTTCCTCGGATCCATGCCAAGGCTATTGTGTACCTGTGTACCTTAAAATTTTTTTTAAAGTGCAACAAATTTGTTTCCTGATACATTTTAATTGTTAAACAATGTCTGTGAGGTATATAAAGTGCAGTGGATGACAGAGAACATCTAAGGTTTATGTGCGGTATCCAACTGTACATGAAGTAGCATTTGAACAAAAAAGAATAGCTATATATATAATAGTATATACATATAAATAAGCTATATATTATATATTATATATAATATATATAATAGCTATATATATAAAACAGATGCTAGAAGATTTTAATCATAGAATCATAGACTGTTTGGGTTGGAAAGGGCCTTAAGATCATTTAGTTCCAATCCCCTGCCACAGGCAGGGATGCCTCACACTAGACCATGTCACCCAAGGCTCTGTCCAAACTGGCCTTAAACACTGACAGGGATGGAACATTTACCACTTCCCTGGGCAGCCTATGCCAGTGCCTCACCACCCTCACAGTAAAATCACTGAAGAATGAATTCCTGGAACATCCTTGCACACAGACATGTAGGTGCAAACCAAGTTGAGTCAAATATAGCACAAAGGAGGTAGGAAATATGGGCATGGGATGTCACAAATGCATAAAAATGTAGCTGATAAATTGAGAAGCTGATAGACCCTATGATAGGAGAAAGATGGGTTGGGGAGGATGTTAAGTTAGCAACAGGCTCTCTGCCAGAATTGCTCCTCTATGCAAAAGCAGGCAGAGACCATGTCGCCCAAGGCTCTGTCCAACCTGGCCAGGGATGGAGCATTCACCAGTTCTCTGGGCAACATGTGCCAGTGCCTCACCACCCCCACAGTAAAGAACTTCTTTCTCATATTTAACCTAAACTTCCCCTGTTGAAGTTTGAACCCATTACCCCTTTCACTATCACTACCGTATATCTTCCTGAACTAGTTGGGTCCACTACTACAATTGCTGGGCTTTTCCTTTGCATTTGAACATTTTCTGTTACAACTGGCAGCTACTGTTTTGCTGACATTGTTTGGCATATTTATTTCCTTTGCTATTTGATTTTCTCTGATCCTTACTGAAATTGTTTAAAATGGGTGCTTAGTATCATGTAATCTGTGCCTTTAAAGACCTCTGGGATTTTACTTCAGTGGTCTTTCAGGTATTCCTTTCTTTAATGAATCACAGCTTTTCTGATTATTAATGAATAGTCCTGAACCAACCCTACAACAAACAGCAAAACTCTTCAGCGTGGGGGGAAACTAATCCTACTTCTTCTTTGTTTCCTAACTCCTACTAAGAAAATAGGTAGTATTTCTTCTACGGACATCATGTTCTTCCTCCTTTTGCATTAGCATTTCAAAATAATGTTCCTCTTTATCTCCCTACACAACATGTAATCAGTACTCCCCAAAACAGTGTGATTACTTCATTTGTCATCCTTCTTACTAGCCCTAATGATTTTCAGGTACAACAGAAAATGCTGACTGAATCTGAACTACGCAAGATCTCATCAGCATCTCTCTTAATTTTTGAACTTGCCAAGTTATTCACACAGTGCCACTCAGAGACTTTGCAATTCTGGTTTTATGGTGTTTTTTCTTTACTGAGGTTAGTAATTTTCATCCAATCTTAGAAACATTGAATCATTTAGGATGGAAAAAAACCCAAACGTAAGATCATTGAGCCCAACAGTAAATCCAGCACTACCAAAGTCATCACTAAACTATGCCTAAGCACCACATCTACATGTCTTTTAAATACCTCCAGGGATGGTGACTCCACCACTGCCCTGGGAAGACAGTTCCAATGTCTGACTACTCCTTTGGTGAAGAAATTTCTTCTCATCTCCAGTCTAAACCTCCTCTGGCACAGCTGGAGACCAATTCGCCTAATCCTGTCTCTTGTGTCTTGGGAGAAGGGACCAAACCCACCTCACCGCAACCTCCTTTCAGGTAACTGTAGAAAGCCATAAGGTTCCCCCTGAGCTTTCTCTTCTCCAGACTAAACCCCCCCAGGTCCCTCAGCCATTCCTCATCACACTGTGCTCCAGACCCTTCACCAGCTCCATTGCCCTCCTCTGGACCTGCCCCAGCACCTCAGTGTCTTTCTTGTAGTGAGAGGCCCAGAACTGAACACAGGATTCAAGGTGCAGCCTCCCCAGTGCCCCGAGCAGGGGACAATCACTGCCCTGGCCCGGTTGCCCCACTGGCTCTGATACAGGCAGGATGCTGTTGGCTGCTTTGGCCACCTGGGCACACTGTTGGCTCATATTAAGCCAGCTGCCAACCAATACCCCCAGGTCTTTTTCCACCAAGCAGCTTTCCAGACACTCTTCCCGAAGCCTGTAGCTTCACATAGGGTTGTTGTGACCCAAGTGGAGGATCCAGCATAATTTTCCACTGCTTTACTCTTTTTTCTTTATTTACTAGGCCTTGTGATTTTCACTTTAATGACTCCATTAACCTGCCAGCTATTATTTAACTATTGGATGGAAAATGAAACTTCCATTGCAGAAGGGAATTTCCAATTTAAAGGGAAGCTGGACAGGCTTTCTGAGGCATGAAAGGACTAGCTGTAAAACTCTGAAGGTGCTCAGGTAAGGTTAGCAGATTTTTATTCATACTTGAGGGAGAAGGGATGAAGCTGGCTTCATTCTTCCTGAGGGGAGATGGCTTGGCATACTTAGCTGTCAGAGGATGTGCACACGAGTGTGTTTTTCTGGAAGAGACTCTACAATGATGGTGAAAACAGATATATAATCATAGATACAGTAGAGCAGAATTTCCCAGTCTAATCCCTGTTGGCATATCCACGAGCAGTGAAAACACAGGTCACCTTGACTAGTAAAGGTAGCAGATGAAGAACCTTTTCCCCTCACATATTGTCAGATGCTGAGATTTCCCCAGAGAAGGTCTGGATTGATAGCCAGAATTTCAACCTTGGTGGAACTGGAGGATTTTGTGTGTATCTGATAGATCCAGGTGGCTGCAAGTTTCCTGCATAGTTGCTCCAGCTGGGCAGCTGTATGTCTGGAAGTCACAACGGTTTCAAACACACACTTCACAGCTGCTGCATACCCATCAATTAGTGCCAATGCCATGAGGATGCACTGGACTCAATTACTCGTCTGCTATTCAGTCAGTTAAGCCTGACCAGCATTTCCAGTAAATGCTGGGTTCGTTGTGTATGCATGACTTTGATTCATACTTTAAATTTAATAAATGCAGTATCATCCAAAAGCTCGGGCTTACTACTCACATATGCCTATGTACATCTGAGGAAACCCAGACCAGCAGTGGAAAAATACTCAGCCTCACATGGAAGAGCTGTAATACAGGTAGGGATCTGCTGGGATTTGTGTCTAGAAAGCCTCATGCAGTGGGACAGGGGAGGGTATTAGAAGGTGCGTAAGGCATGTCCTAGCTGCTAACTAGAGGTACTTTGGAGACACGACATAGGGCCTTTGCTGGATAAATTTCCATTGCAGCATCTGCAGGGAAGCCCTGCAGTGCTAGCCTGATGTTTGGGCATGTGTAATTACAGACCCAAGCACAAACTCAGCTCAGAGACTGTGGGAAAGAAGAACAGTGGTGACCTGAGGGCTGGGTGGCTTTAGACTTCTTGGAGGGAATGATGGGGGAAAGGGAGAAAGTATTAGATAAGTGAGGGAGAAGATCACTGAAAAGCATAATGGGCAGACTGACAAATCACGAGAAGGTCTTGTATTTGGGGGATGAATATAATCTTCCATGGAAAGCAGTTCTGCCGGCTTGGCTTCCAACCTGCACAGAGGATTTCCCATCCCTGTTTTACTGTTGCCAGCCCTGATAGGCACCCTGATGGCTTCACAAGGTAACAAGGATGAACACAATGCCTAGGACACAGCGATGCAGCTTTCCCTACTGCACGTCACTCTGCAGTTAACTAGATAAACACAGGCTAGACAACAGGATGCCAGGAATTTATTGGCTGAGCATAGCATCCATGCAGCAAAGTCAGGAATTTGCCCACGGTAGCTGATGATGGTGCCTGTGATTTGTCTTTTTTAATTCATTTGGAACAAGGGAGCATTGGTATACGAATGTCACGTAGTCCATGGCGTACCATGCTAATTGGCAGCTACTGTGTCTGGTCAATTTGCCTTGATGCCTTTAACTCCATCCTCAAGCTTAAGCTAGCCTACAAGATCCTGGGTACAATGGTAATATAGGTACAGCATGGGAGAGCTTCTGTTTGCATAGAGCCTTTCTTCCCTCCAGACATATGGCTGGGCTAATGAAAGGAGCTGCTAATGTGAGAGCTGGCTGTGTTATATACCACATCTGTGAATATACCACACAAAGTGGTATATTCTCCTTTAACAGCAGAGTTCTTCACTGACTGTGCATGGACCAAGTCTAAGTCAGTAGCGTGAGTTGAATGAAAATATTTTACCTGAAGATTACACTTCCAAAGGATTGGCTTATCAGCTTGTTGTAGTTCTAAGGCTGTTTAGACTTGAACGTCCACCTTTCTTTCTTGGGTTTTTGGGGCTTTTTCTCTCTCTAAAGAGAAATGTCTTTCAATTGCTCTTTTAGTGTGGGATGAAGATAATACAGAACTATCAACAATGCAATGATGAAATGTCAAATGGCAATATATGCAAGAGCCCCTCAGTTTTCTACATATCTGTGATGATTTTCTTACAATAGAAACCTTTTTTATCTATATCTTTCAATATACAGATATAGAATAAAATCACTTGCAAGCAAAGAATAAAACTGGATCTTGACAAAACATGGAGTTATTGAAATGGTGACAGATGGGCCCTGCTGGGAAGAAGAAGATCATTGAACAAGACTGGGAAAAGTTAGTGAGTTTGCAATTATAAAGCATGTGTCATTGTCATTTCTAACCCCCAGTTCTGCAAAGTAATCAGTGCAGTTGAACCCATATGCCTGCAGGGAGGCTCCCTGAGACACGCACGAAGATCTATGTAGAGGAACAGGGACGTGCAGATATTCCAAAACATAGCTGTAAGGAAGCAAATATCTCTTCTAGCCAAATTTTAATTGGCCCTCTTCAGAATGGAAGAACTCTTCACTATGAAATATGAAGGTGATTTGCTTGATCTCCTGTAGTGGTTAGCAGGCCAGGGCTGGAATTGCAAGGAAAACATGAGCTTTCCAAACACTGACTGATGTGCCACTGTTATGTGCTGTCCATCCTGTGGCAATGGGTGACATGTTTTATAATTATGTTTCTAAGAGGACTCTGACTTGTTTTTTATAATGTTTAACATCTTTATCTTCACTCATTTCTGTAATAAATGTTTGGCAGTGGGAAGCTATAATTTATTTACTTGGAAATTTTTCATCTCCATTATTGTAGAGATGTCTAAGCAATTCTATTTTTAGTATTGCACAAATGGGGCATAAATCCTGTTTTTCTTTCAAAGCAGATTGTGCTTGGATGTAAAACATCAAATGTGTAAGATTTGCGTCCATCTGAACTGGTTTTTATTTCCAGGGACAACCTCAGTCAAGTCTCATCATATGCAAACCCAGACCACCATGCAGATGATATATTTAACTTGTTATACAGTCTCTTCCATACTTTTAACAGATTCCAGTGATTTCAGGATGGTCCTCCCAGTGTAGGCTACAGGCAACTATTTGATCTCAAGGTCCTAAAGTCGTGCAGCTCTTAGCCCTTATTTCTGAGCATCTTCAGAAAACTTATTTTCACTCTCTCAGCTAAAGAATGGCAGTGCTGCTGCTGATCCCACTACATACTCACAGATCTCACATTTTGGTTTACAATCTGATATTTATGCCCATTTTGTGCCTCTGTACAGAAGCTGCCATGAGTAAGTTCAATTTTCATAGCTGCAGGTTTACTGGTATAGTCTAATACTCTTTCATGGTTCCCAAATTCCTTTTTGATGTGCAAGTCCTTTCATGCCTTAGGGAAGCACACAAGAAAGCATGGAAGTACTTGAAACATTAATAAATACATGCTGGAGGCTGGTATTGTAGGCCAAGTGAGTGTAGGAGGAGGTGGTGAATCAGAAATGCCAGGATAGGGAGAAGGCACATCAGGAAAGGCTGGGATGATGCAAAGTTTGAAGTGACACAGCAAGGGCAATTGCACCCAAAAGGTTATCTATCTGTCCAGAATCACTTTGAATGGACTTGAAAGGTGCAAGACTGCCTTTGTGAGAACCCAGAGACAAGGAAGCAAGACAATGTCTAGGTGGAATAGTTTGGCTGAAGTAATGACTGGGAAAGTGCATATCTTTGATACGATACACAGAAAAAACTCTACAAGGTGTGATTTCAGAACTGGATGTGGGGATATAAGGAGAATTCAGAGTGTGAGACAATACACAGAATCATCTTGCTATAGCCGCACTGAGGATGGGCAAGGCTAGTCCTCCTCATCTAAGTTTAAGGATTATTTGGAACAAAATGGGATCTAGAGAGGTTGACTTATGAGTTGTCCACACAGAAATTATATTAAAGTGTATGCTTGCCTACATTCAGCAAAACAGGGAACAGGTATATAGAGCAGGGAAATGGGCCAAAGACAGAAGTCTTGTGGCAAAGCTTGGCTGGGTGTGGAGTCTCTTCCAAAGAAGTAATGATTGGAGAGATAGGATAAGAAACATGGAGACAGTCACAGGAGCAACGAGAGGCTAGATTTCATAAAGAATGTTCTCATGGGACTGCAGGCACTACGAGCTTCAAGAGATGTTACTGCTGTTTTGAGTTGTGTCAGACTTTCCATGGAACCTGGGGGCCAGAGGAAAGACCGGAAAATGTTTGGGAGAAAATTGAAGAGGCTTTGCAAACAATGATTGCAGTTGACCTGGTGCCCAGACTGTGATGCTAGAAAGGAGCACTGCAGTCGTTTCAAGGAGAAAGAAATAATACGTGGATATGGATCTGTATTTCAACAGGACTTACTCTGTCTACCTTTGAAAGATGTGAACTACCATGTTAACTTTCCAAAATGTTGGTTTGTAGAAATACAGTGACTTTAGTGCTGACGATCAAGCACTTTTGCACCTCGAGCTCCCACTTACATTAGTAGTTAATCAAAGACAAGACAGGCAGTACAGAAAGGTCCTGATCCTTGTGAAAACCCTTAGGTTTCATCACAGGACACTTCTGAGAATGTTCTGGGCATATCTGAGAAAGCACTAATAGATGCAGAATCTATATAGTGTAGCACAGGCTCACAGAAGCAACTAATTCAATATAGTTCTATATTTAATGTAGTTCAGCTACAGAGCAACAACACTGCAGTGTGGAAAATCACTGGCAGACTTACAGGGATATGCATATTACCCAGTATAACAGAACCAAAGGATGAAAAATTAGTCTCAGACTTTAGTAAAGAGTAGGGAAGTCAAAACAAGCACAAAATTGAAGAAATACAAAACTTCATCCTAGTTTAGACACAGATGCTTTAGAATTTGGAAAGGTCACCATAAACTACAAAACCTACAGAAATGTCACTTCCTTGCAACGAGCTAAACACAAAGATACATTTTTATAAAGAAATTGGAAACTTCTGCTCAGTCTTTCAAAGCAAAAGAAAAACTAGCAGTTGGCAGTTAAGAGTGAAGCAAAGGGCAAAAAGACTGAAGAACAAAAGTCTTCATGGACTCATCTCTTTTTTTTCTTTTTTCCATTGTGTGAAAGCAATTTAACAAGTGAAGACTTTAATGTATTTGAAGATATTTTACTTTACCAGCTCAAAACTACGAGTCAGCTGAAATGGCCAACAGACCAATTGAAGCCTGTTGACTCTGCTGTAACAACATGAAATGTTAGGTTTAGTTGCTGTACTGATTTGAGTGCACTGTAGTATCATTGATAATACAGTTTCATATACATCCTCTCTTTGGTATCTTTGCCTCACACTGGATTTTTGGTTTTTATTACCTCATGGCAGAGTTTCTCACTTTCTTGCACTTTATTAGTGCAAGACTAGTGAGCAGGGTCCAGCTGTCTGCTGCATAGCGTTGTCATGGCCCTATTTGTAAAAAGAGGAAGCAAAAACCTAAGTCGATGGAAGAGTTCAGCTGGCTGGACAGATGGGAAAGGCTGTTTTCTCCAGTATGTTAGGCAAAAAGATCCAGCAAGGTGTGATTCATAGTTTGGGTATAAGTACTGTATGTAGGATATGATCAAAGAGAAAGAGATAATCTCATATAGAATATAGTTTCCTTCACCTTGATCAGTTAACTTCAGATAACCTGGCTGACTCTAAGGGTTTATTAATCTGTATTTTTTTGCCTCACCCAGACCTGTGCCACTACATTGACCCTCAGAGCGCTTTGCCAGCTCAGCTGCTTTCCTTCCTTGGAATCCTCCCAAATTAGCCTTTCTTGAGGGCTTAATTTCCATAGTACACCATACTCAGACCAGAAGCTGAGCACTAACCTTCATTAATTCAGCATGTTCTGCTGGACTTGAGATGTTTTTTTCACAGGCCAACATAATTGCCCTCAGATTCAAAACACTTAAAGCAACGTGTAAGACTGATAACAAACCTAAAGGCCTGGTATTACTGTTATCAAACCTGCTCTGGCCAGATACTAGCAGCTGCTGCGACTTCGAGCAAGGGCACCCCACTCATGGGCATTGGCAGCATTAATGGCAACCACTCTTGGCTCTATGCCCACCGTCTGCCTGCAGGGCACATGCTTCAATGCCTTCACCCCCACTTTCTTTGTGTATTCAGACCTGCAGACTGGATTCCCTGCCCTCCTGGAATGTGGCTGCTGGCTGCTGCTTGAATTCAGTTCTCATCCTGTTACTCCAATCACAATCTGGGGACACTGCCTTGCCCTTGGAGATCCTCTCCATCCTCAGCAGGCTGAACTGACCTATTCTTTCCCCTGCCTTTGTTTCCTTGGCTGGGATTCAGTCTCGTCTGCCAGGTTTGCTAACCACACTGATATCCATAATCTAGGAGTACTCAAGGCTCCAGGGATATCTTTAACAGATGAAAAACACCCTACTTTGAGAAGAATTGCAGGTGTAACTTTTCTCCCAAGCTTATGATCAGCTTTTGTTCTTTTAAATCCTCTGAAGCTGGTTCCTGCAGCTACCTTGACCAGGCCTTTACTGAAGCTTTCCTTTCACTTTTGCATGAAACCCTTACAGACTGGGGAACTCTGCCTTGTGCATGTGTGCTGGCATCAACCATGACTGAGCAGGGTAAAATGATCACATTTAATATTTGTAAGGGGTAATTCAGATACATTTTCATAAAATTATAGAATGCTTTGGATTGGATGGAACCTTAAAATCATCTAGTTCCAACCTCCTTGTCATGGGCAGAGATGCCTCACACTAGACCATGTAGCCCAACTCTGTCCAACCTGGCCTTGAACACTGTCACAGGTTGAGCAGCCATAGCTTCTCTGGGCAGCCTTTGCCAGCGCCTCACCACCCTCACAGGGAAGAACTTATACCTAACCTGAACTTCCCCTCTTTCAGAGAATCATAGAATAGTTAGGGTTGGAAAGGACCTTAAGATCATCCAGTTCCAACCCCCTACCATGGGCAGGGAAACCTCCCACTAAACCATGTCAACCAAAGCTCTGTCCAACCTGGCCTTGAACACTGCAGTTAGAATCCATCACCCTTTGTCCTATCACTACAGTCCCTGATGAAGAGTTCCTCTTCAGCACCCTTATAGGCCCCCTTCAGATATTGGAAGGCTGCTATGAGGTCTCCACGCAGCTTTTCTCCAAACTGAACAGCCCCAACACTCTCAGGCTGTTTTTGTATGGGAGGTATTTTCTGCAGGCAGCTGCGTCTACACCCCTTCTTATGGCACTTCTGCTTTAGCATCATCACCCTGAAGGTTAGAAGCAGCTTGAGGAGCTGGGGAGCTCCCACGGTTGAGGTCACTAAAGCTGACTCTGTTGTAGTTCCTCAGCTGCCCCAGGGCAGTGCTCCTGGCAGCGCGCTCTGACACCCCTCAGGTAAACCAAAACAACCACGCAGGGGAAGGCACAGGTTGTTGCTTCTGTGGGGTACCAGGGCACATGCTCACACCAGAGCTCCGTGCTGCTCCCTTTCGACGCGTCTCTCCCGTCCGAGACAAACATTAGCCCCCCATTGGGGGCTAATTACGAGGACCCGCGCTAAGCGAGGTGTGCGCGATAGAGCACCTCGGGTTTTGCTCCAGACCTGCCACCCCCCACCGGGGCCGCCGGCCCGGCTAAGCGCGGCCAAAAGCGGCACCGGCCAGGCCGCAGCGGGGCGGCGAGACACCGCTTCCCGCAGGGGGCAACACCGAACCGTCAGGGAACGGAGGGATAGGGACGGGACAGAAAGGAAAGCCAGGCCCGG
>JANRGW010011750.1:0-14970 GCA_024733675.1 Psilopsiagon aymara
ATTCCTCTTGTTTGTTCCCCATGCTACGGGCATTTGTATAGAGGCATCTGAGCCGAGCTCCAATTGAAGCCGGCTCATTGGCTGGAGCAGATGGAATATCTCTACATTGCTTCGAATGCTCAGTCAGCCAGTAACTCAGAACCGTGCAGCCATTCCCTCATTCCCCCCTGTTCCGCTGCTCCCAGAGGGATGAGGAGGAGAATCAAAAGAATGTGACTCCCAAGGGCTGAGATAAGAACAGTCCAGCAACTATGGTATAGCACAAACCACTGCTGCTACCACCAATAACAATTATGATAAGGGAAGTAACAAGGGAAGAAACACAACCACTCACCACCCTCTGACCGATATCCAGCCCGACTGAGCAGTGATCTAACCCTTCCGTGTAACTGACCTCATCTTATATAGTGGGCATGACATGCTCCGGTATGGAATACCTGTTTAGTCATTTTGGGTCAGGTGTCCTGCCTCTGCTTCCTTGCAGCTTCCCCTCCTCCCTGGCAGAGCATGAGCCTCAGAAAGTCCTTGGTCAGACTAAGCATTACTGAGCAGCAACAGAAAACATCGGTGTTATCAGTGCTGTTCCCATGCTGAAAGTCAAAACCACAGCACTGCACCAGCTACTAAGAAGGAGAAAAAATGACTGCTACTGTGGAATCCAGGACAAAAAGGAAACACACAAGAAAGTCCACCATGTCATCCTTTAGAACTTTCATCATCATGTCTTGAAGAAAGGAAGCAATAGACTTTGAACCCCTTTCTTCCTTGGTCTGGAGGGCTTCAGGCAGGATTGGTAGGGGATAAGGTTTGACACAGTGCTTTTCCTGACCTGATGTGACTCCTTGTGCCAGACTGAGCATCTAATGAAGCACATGGCTCTGCCCTTGTAGTTGGAGCACTCGTACCAATGGAGAGGCAGCATGGGTATATGTGGGTTTTCTGGAATGACTGTTTCATGATACACCCAGCAAAGCAATGCCTCAGCTCTGACATTTCCCATTGACTAGTTGTCAGCAGATCTGCGCTCCCTTCTCTGATTCTTAGCAGCACCATCTGAAGTGTCCATCTCTCTCCAAAAATTGGGCAGGGAGCCCAGACACCCATTAAGCACTGGAGAGTGAACAGTTCAAAATAGGGGTCTTCTTAGACTTGGCTATTAGAGCTACTCTCAAGCTCCTGGCCAGTGATAGCATTTACTATAGATAGAGAATTTACTTTGTGTATGGAAGAAATAAGGTGTGTGACCTCGAGAGAATGAAAAAGTAAAGCTTGTTTAGTTTTGCCTTGAATATTTTGAATTCAGTGTTCCAGTCTGTTCATCTCAACTGATTTCAGTGAGGCTACACTGGTGAAAATTAGAAAATTTTCCATGTTACCTACGGAAATTCTTGAGTCTCCTCAAGACTTACCTTTCCCACCCATTTCATTGATTTGCAAGAGGAGAAGCAGATCTGCTATAAAGCTCTTTTAAATGTGGAACAGAAGAACAAACCTTACCTTTTTGAACTCTTCTTTTTAGGTTGCTATTCAGTTTGAGTGTAATTCATATATCTGGCATAGTCTGTTCCAGTCCTCAGAAAGTGACAGAGGTTTAGCAGGGATACTGCTAGCATTCAGTTACCTTAGATGATGTTCTCAGAATATTTCTAAAGGAGCAGGCAAAGATTAAGTAGAATTCTACTTCTTGAGACTGTTTTCCATGGCAGATCAAGTATTTGTACTTGAAAAACAGTTACGTATTCTGTGTTAATTTGCTTTGGAAGAATTGTCACAGATTCTTGGATATATGGAAAAGAATTTACAAGCTCACTACTGTTAGTAGATGAATACTACAATGTAGGTAGAACAAAACCAATTATAATAACTCTTAAAGGCATAAAGATGCTTCAAAAACATTAGATGATTCAGCCCATTCCAAGAGTTTCAATCTTCTACTTATTATGCCTGGTTTAGAAAAAAATATTTCTACCAATGAAAAAAGCACATTTTAATAAACCTTTTAGCCTGAAGTGCTCAGTGTGATTTTTCATGATAATGCTTTATGAACATCTCTGTAGGAGCTTGGTGACTTAATCTACCTCCTGGTTGAAAGTGTGATGAGATAAACTTCTGGTAATTGAAAAATGATAAAAGGTGGTCTAACATTCGCACAGAAACTGCTGCTCTGGTAACTAATCAGTATAAGAAGGAACAGATAAAATTGTTCAGGAAACTGTAATGTTATATTTTAAAATCTAAGGTAAAAATCTGGATACCTTCAGTGCTATATCTGATGTGGCATATCTTACTTTTTACTTTATTTCAAACTTTATTTATACCCTGAATAACAACTTTGTAATTCATAGTACTGTCTTTGCTGACATGTAAAAATATGGTACTCTGCCTTTTTGTCATGCTAAATGCATCAGCATCAGTAAAGGCTAATATCCCATCTATAGTAAGTTAATGCTTCTTTCACTCTTTACGGTGTCTTCCACTGAAATCCAGTTTCAAATGTAGTTTCAGTTGCATTGTTACTACGCACCTGTCCTGTGACCTTGAATGATTTTGCCTGTACCATGGACCATCTACAATTTTTAATTCTCATTGCCCCCTCCAGATGACGTCTGTTCAGTGTTCCTGATTTGCCACATCTTTCCTTCATTCCTTGAAGGAGTGAGGTGGGAGTTATCTCAGAATGGACTTCCAAAACTGAGATTACTAAAGGCAGCTGAAGATTCCCCTCCCTTCACAGCTGCCTTTTTTCTATGGTGTCCTTGGCATACAAAAATTGCATCATAAGGTACAAGGTTATATTGCCCTGTGTCAGCCAGTTCCTTGACAGCCAGCTCTTTCAAAATTGGGAACCGGTTGGGGTTTGGTATTCTCAGGGTAAGTCAGATTGCCTTATAACCTTGGCATAATTGACAGCAATCCAGAATGATATTTGATATATACCAATTCTTACATTTAATTGTTGTCAGTGATTTCCTTGGTGCCATAACATCACTCTTCAATAAAGTGTTACTAATTCACTTTGTTTTATGCCATTTAGGTGTGCCATCGATAAGAGGCTATGAGACTCAGCAGTGGCCAAAAAGGATTGCTAAAATGTTATTTTTCTTTGCAGTGCAGATTAGCTATCAGAGATCCTTTATCTGTCAGTATTCGTATGTCTGTATCTTTTTATCCTGTGTATTCCTGTAAGATCAATGATGCTACAGCAATCTCTGCACCTAGCAGGGTGCAGGTCTTTTAACAGCTTGAATAGGCCGTTAGAGACAAGCCCTTTTTGATGCCCTGCTAATCTTGCTCCCTTGTGTCCATGCCAAGCCCACTGTTAAATGTACAGTGCACCCACTGTGGATTTAAGATTGCTGTAGTTCTTAAGCAGCATATTACTGTCTGTTGCATTTGAGTGCACCTTGCAGGGAACTGCTATGTCTCACAAATCACCTTTCCTTTCTGTTAATGTTTCTCTGAGCACTGTCTAATGATAGCCAGTTCAATATTGTTTCTTAAGTCTTATTTCTCAAGCTACTTAGAACTGACTTACTTGATTATTTTTTTTTTAACCCCTCCAGAAGTAGGAAATTATGTAACATGAATTGTCTTATTTTGGTATGTTTTCCTATTATTTGTTAAAGACCTTTTAGAGAAATGCAGGCTTTACTGATGTTGTGAAAGATTCAGTTCTGCTGGGGAGCAGCATTGTTTTCTGCAGTCTTCATTCTGGAGCATTTGACAGATTTTAGGTTTCAGGGCTGAAACATGAAATGCTTTACAGACAGTTTGAAGGCTTGAATTTGAATACAGCAGATTATCAAGAAAGGATAGACTTCATGTGCTTTTAATAACCTGTATTTCTGAGGAGAAATATCACCTGCCAAGATCTTTCTCAGAATTTTGTTCTTTTTTTCTTCATAATGTCTGAAATTCAGTGATTCTCTGTACACAAGATACAATTATTAGGGAATCCCCTGAGTAAGTATGAAGGGAAGGAGGGGACATCAGGGAACTTCTAGGGGTTCTGTCTGCTGTGACATCCTCCAGTTCAGGTGTGGAACACCAGGATTTTCCACTTCATGATACAAATTTTTATTTGCATTTTCATGAGTGATGTGAAAATAATGAAAAATGGAACTGTGCTGTGGTAGTTGTAAGGCCAGTGAGCTTCAGTTTCTTGGGAAAACATATTTAAAATTAATATTTTCAGTCTGTTGTGAATGTTATGTTCTATGTATGTAACTTGTTTGGACCCAGCTATTTTGTCCCTTTAATTTTCATTTGGGAAGTGGCTGTAGGGAAGTTGTTGTATTCTACAAAAGGAATATTTCACTTTTAGACTGTTAAATATCCCTTACGCATTAGTAGGGAATTTCTTTTCTTGTTCTGCTATTTTTATGTACCACAGACAATTCCAGTAACAGCGGTAGGAATGCCTGACCTTGTGTTATAACACACACAAGTGGCATGCCAATCTTGCCTTCATTTTGGCAGTGACAAGGTAAGACTCTAGGATAATTAGAGCTGTCATTTTCTGCAAATGTGAGCTTTCAACAAAGGGTGCCAATTCATGGCTGAAAAAAAAAAAAAAAAAAAAAAAAAAGTGATGCTACAAATGACAGCTCTTTGGTGAGGAAAAACCTCAGATCTAAATATTTTTCATCAAAGTGGTGGTGGTGGCATAGTGGTGGAGAAATAGGTGCCAAGAAGAATAATGTTCAATAAATGAGTTTAGGTCATCTAGAGTGCAGGAGAATCAGGTAAAGCCCCTCACAGCTACACTCCTATGCTCCCTAGTGGATGGTCCCAGTTATCAGATGGCTATCGATTCCTTTTTTCAGCTGTGGAAGCTTCTATTTTCTTCAGTGTGCAACTACTTAGGAAATAATTAATCTGTTACTTCTCCAGGCTGTATAGTGAGAAATGCCTTCCCCTTTGTTGTATAGCAAAGATGCCCTGGGCCTCTCAAGGTGCATATGAAAATGTCTGTGTCTTTTTTGAAGTTGTAGGGGCTTTTGGAATGATGAGAACCTTTCCTGCTCATCCCTAAATGATGTCGTATCTGCATCTTATTCCAAAATTTCAGTATCAAAATGAAACTAATCTCTTTAATATTTTTTTGCACTGGTGTTTCCGCCTTATTTCCATTGAAAATTAACACTTCTCCGTTTGCCTTCCTTAGCCTTGCCAGTTGTCACATTACTCTAAGGTGTTCAGAACCACCAGAGACAGAAGAGGTGTAGCAGTTGCTTTTTAAGTGTCAGAGCTGGCAGCTCATGAGAAGATAATATTACCAGTGCTACAAAACAGCTGCTCATTGCTGAGAAAGTAGTTGATGCCAATGCAGTATAATGATTCTGTTCCTCGTTATTATTAGTGAGCTTCCTAAAGTGATCAGGCTTTTTGATGTATGTTGTAATGGAATGTTTGCTTACTGATAGCCCTTCATACTTAAGCAAATTGATGTCCAGATAAATTTAATCATCATATTTTAGAAGTGTTCTCAGTTTCATTGAGCTTGATATTATTTGATTGCTGGTAAAATAAATATAGAGAGTACAATTGTATTTGTGACTTTGAAAAGTCAGGAAAGAGTTCATTTGCTTTCTTCAGGTTGCAACTAGGAAAAACAATCTGGAGACCTGCATCAATGTTATTATTGGGAAGTATGTCTTTTGACATAAAAATGACAGGACACAGCCAACATCCTTACAGCAGCTTTGACTGTTCTGTCACCCTTGCCCCTTTCCAGTTATTGCCTTCTTTTCTCTCTCCACCACCCCAGACACCAACAGGAGGCAATGTCAGTTTGTTAGCTCAAAGCTCATTTTTGTAATTTATATCATTTATTTATCTGTGGGTAAGAGCCATTTTTGTATACTGCATGGGTATGTTCATGTAGTTCTAGAGTGCAATCTAACTGTGAGGAAAGTCAATATAGAAACAATTTATTTACGACTTTTTAATATTGATTGATTTTCCAGACCAGGTTTGTGGTTATTATTTCAGGGCACTCTGAATTAAGTGACTCCCTTTTGCTTCTCAAAGCCATTGCTTATTTTATTTAGAGAATGATGGCAAAGAAATCTCAGTGAATGTAGGTCCATAATTTTTCATGTTCAGGATGTAGCTTGAAGAAACAGCAGCTATGGCTGCATGACAGTCTCTTGTTCAACAATCCTGTTTTGTGAAGGACTTTATAATTTTAACGTCTTTCTTTGCTTTAGTAAAGAATGAAATATGGTAATGTCAAGCTTACCACAGAATCGACAATATTTTTCAATTAAGCTAGAATATTTTATCTTAACAAAATCAGAACATTTGTTTTTACTTTTAGTTTTTATTTGCTTTATTATGTATGCAGTTGTTGCAATTTTAGTTCTAATTGAGATGAAGGCTATTTAAACATTGTCAACTCAACTCTTGAACTTCCTCCTCCAGAATATGTTGATAGAAGTGGAGTTCTTTCATTTCCAAGTAAGTGTGTTTCCCAATATGAAACACTTTTTATTTTTTTTTCACCAGATATGCTACTGAGTTGCATAAAAGCATCATATATTTTTATGCAGACTAAGATTAGTGACCATGCATTTGCTGAAATACGATGACTCATTTTCAGGAACAGATAAAAACCATTATAGTGCCTGGAACACTTTTGATGCTGTCTGGCTTTTACTTTTCAATTGCAGCATACATTATTTAATACTTCTCATCTTAACGTCTATATGCCTCCTCTGCTTTTTGCAACAGTAAAAAGCTGATAATATGGAAAGCACAAAGATTATAATGGAAATTGTATTTAGGGAGAACTCATGGTACCCAATATTTATGCTGTTAATTATGTGGAGGAATTTGTTTCAGAATAGGATTCAAAATCATTCTGAAAGCTGTACTCCCAAATGTGTACATTCACCTTGACCCAGATGTGGTTGGGTAAATAGTATGAAACACAGAGGCCAGAGTAGTGTGGGATTCTACCATTCAGTACAGTCTGTGCTCTGGTGGTTCAGGCATATATCCTGTCAGTCAGCGGCAGATCTTTCAGCCTGAAACAGGGGCCCACCTCTGTCATCACGGAATAATCAATTTACTAACAACTATATAAAAGCTAGGTATTTTGTTATTAAAACTTATGGTACTAATAGTCACATATCAATTTTTGAGGCACTGACTCTCAACGGTTTGTATTAACCTGCTTTGAGAATATCCACCAAAGTGGCCTTCAGAGAATTTGGAGAAGAAATAGAAAGCATTTATTTAAAATTCTTGAACCGTTTCAAGTTGAAAGCTGGTATTAAGCTGCATGGGCTGTCACAAAACTTTACGTATCTTGACATTTTATTATCACCTTCAAAGAACCTAAGGAAATAGGCAGCAGCTTTAGTGAGACTTTATCCATCATAAATTTGTGTGCCAATTTGGGTTTTATATCATGTCCATAATTTTATTTAATTTAAAGTGCCAACAACCCTGCCATCACATAACTGTGTGGTATTTCTGGAGTGTGCTGGAGTGTGCTCTCTGGTTTCTTGTTAGTTTTGACTTGATGGCAGATAACAATAAAAGCAATCTAAAGTTGTAAAAGTAAAGTAGGTGTTTAGTTAAGGTTAAATGATGTATTTATTAAGCCACCATGCTTTAAATTCACTCAATTTCTACTTCTCTGTGTTCTGCCTGACGCTACACATTATCATGTAGGTGTTATTTCAGATTGTCCTATAAATTGCATTTGAGTACGTTTTATCTGCATGTAGCGGGAGGTCACTCTATTGTGTGAGTGAATATGGCTGTATGGGAACTAAGCTGACTGGAAAAAATAGTTTTAAGAAATAAATAGTGCTTCAGAGATGTACATACATGACCAGAGGTATTCTGCAGGATCCTGTCCTGGTCTATCCAGGTCAGCCAAATGCTGTAGGTGTAGGTAATCCTATCTTCAGACAGTCTGATCTCGGAGTACTTCCAGCCCACGCTTCCAAGGGTGTAATGAAAAATGTGCCCTCAGCACAAGCTTTCAGTTTATCTCTTTGTATCTCGTTGCTGGTAATCTGAGGGGGTTTTTAAATCTTCATACTTTTACTGGTTTAGATTTCATTGTTTCACTATTATAGCAGGAATAAGAATTTTATTTTTTTTTATGCCATGCTGGGGTTTTGTTTTGTTTGTTTTTTCCCTTTGTTCTCTCTACTTCCTCATTCACTTTTGCCAGGATGTCCATTGCAGTTGCACTGGAATACAGGAGCTACTGTTGGCTCATCTTTCATCTACGTTTTGCACAAATTCTATTAATGTGACATCTCTCTTTTCCGTAAGTCTGTGGGCTGTTGGACAGGGTGGGAGCATATGATCTTTGTCTTACAACTGTCAAGAGCCAGTGAGAGAGTAAGCCTATTTGACTGAGTCTGTAAAGAGTTTTTATGAAATGGACCAGTTACTGGTTGTAAGATCTTTTTTTAGCAGTTCAATATTCATGTAACATTAAGCTCCATTTACTTCTCCATTAAGCTCCTAAACTAATCCTGAAACACAGTAACTAAAGACTGATATTTTCTAATTAATAAAATGGAAGCTGTTCATGAAGATAGCCACATGAATGCTTTCGGGGGAAATACATTGTCCTGATGTCACCACAGCAAGCAATTTGTTAGACATGTAGTATATAAAGCCAAATTTTGTCACATCCATTACTTGAGTTGTGAACTTCATCATTAATCAGTTTTCCAATAAATAGAATAGAATTTCTGTGTTTTGATCTTGTGGAGGAGCAAGTGAAATGGATATGAATAAATGGAGCATACTTAGAAGTGTTGTCATGGAAGTAACAGAAAAGGTTATATTAGCTCATTAAGAGACATTGAAGAGAACCGTATTGTCTAGTTTTAGTACTGCTTCATTCAAATGGTTAAATTAAATCTAAGCCCCCAAATGATGATATTCTAGTCTATTAATGGATTTAAATACAGTATCACAAGACTCCAAGATAAAAAAAAGCTAATATCGCAAGCAGTACAGTTAAATTGAAAGAGCAGGCAACAAAGACTTGCTTCAGTTTTTGTATTATAATGAATAATGCAATCTATGCCCTTGTCTCGGCTAAGTAGGACAAAGACAGTCACATCTTATACAATCCATTGACAAGTTCTTAAGAAGTCTTGCATCAAATGGCGTTCTATATTTGCTAATTAATTGCGCTGTAGTGCTACCTGAAATACTTCATTTGATGTTGGAAGTCACATTGTTTCAGATGCAGCAGGAGGCTGCCCAAGGTTGTTAGCTGCAAGAGAGGGAAATGGATTATCCTATTGGCCTATTTAGTTCACCATGAAGGAGTTTCTCAAAACATCCAAACTTTTCCCCAATATACTTGTTTTATTTCTATTTATGTAGAGTATTACAAGCTTTACTGAATGCATCAGGTCTAATAAAAATTATTAATTACAGGCAAAATTAAATAAACAAGCATAATTATAAAGCAGTACAGAACAATTAGCAGAAAACACACCGCAGTGTACCAGCAGCTGAAATACATGTTTCCTGATAATTTTACTTGTAGAGTCAATGGCATGGCACTGATAAGGCTTACTGCCTCTCAGTGGAAATAGAGAAAACATGTACTAATTGTATGCACATTTTTAATAAGGAGCAAGAAACACAGATCGGGTTCCGGCAACAACTTTGGAGAACAGTGCCAGTAATTTACTCTGTTTCAGAGATTTTTTTTTTTCCACCAATATTTGACTCCACTAGCTTGTCAGAAATACGCAGACTTCTGTTGTCTAGACTAACAACAAAAGAAACACAAGAAATATACAGTGAATCTTCACTTATTTTCAATCCAGAAACTTACTGTTTGATCCAGAAACTTACTGTTCTTAGAGAGAAGGAAATGGAAAAGTAGGTTTCCTTCTGTGGGCAAAAAGAGTTTTGTTAAATCAGTCTTTCTAACAAAGACCTATAGCACATGATAATTTACATAAGCAGCTACTATTTTTTGTGGCTATTCAAATAGTATAACCTACACTTACAATGCACAAATCAGTAAATCTTATCTCAGAACTTAAGTGGACGCTCCCGCTGTTTGTAGTGTGTATGCTGAGTTTGCTTTTATTAATTAACATTTCGTATCGCTCGTGAACCTGCACCGTTTGCATTTATTTTTCACTTATTACTTGCAGAGTATTTGAACAACAAATACATGAGTCTAGAATGTACATCATTCTGAGAAAGGAAATGTGGTTTTATGATTTTGAAAGTAGCTCTAGCTAATTTACTAAATTAAACTGAGTTTCTAATAAAGAAGAAAAAAAGAGGAATATGCTTGTACATATCATGGGAAACAGCTGTGCAAGATGTCGACAGAGCCTTGTGGGGTGGCCATCTGATATTCTTTTCCTGAGACAAGACAAACTTTCAAATCTCCTTTTCCAGCCATACTTAGAGAATTCACTGTGCCTTAGTAGCTATAGATTTCCAAGTTACAGGGCTATAAATGACTTTCCATCCCTACAGTTGTGTAGTTATATTGTAGTCTGTTATTTCTGCAGATATGTCTTATTAGAAACTCTCTTTTCATGTGGAATAATTCATGAGTTCTTTTTTGCTTCCTCAAGTAAATGTAGCTGGTTCTAGAGATGCTAATTTCCTCATCTGTAAGTGGTTCCAGAAATGCTAGTTTCCCTATTTAGTGCCTGACGGTGCTTACACTAAAGTGTAAGCTTTGTTACACTACAGTGTAAGCTTCGTTACATAACAGTGCCAATTTGGAATTGCCAAAATACACGACTAATAGATGAAGTGGGACCTGGTTCTATTTGAAGAATGGTCGTGTCCCAGTGTGAGAATGTCTGCTTGCTTAACAAATCTGACACAGAGATTATTTGATTTTTTCACTAGATTAATATGAAGCAGTCAAACCTAATTTTCCCTGTTCACTATTTACGTGGCATTTTTTCAAAATTATTGAGTAGAAACTGGTTGCTTCATTATTTCTGAAAGCAATTATTCATCTGCTGGAATGGAAAGTGAAGCTGGTTTTCAAATTTCAGCTGATTTTGACTGAGCAAACAGTTCACGTGCTTTTGTGTTCCCAGGATAGAAAAAAAAATCAGTCGTATTTCTGGTACAAGTATTCCCAGCTATAAATAAAAATTCTGTTTTCCAGTGTTCGCTAGTACGAATTTAAATGACCTGCTTTGGCAAATCATTCCTGCAATGCAAAGAGATGGCTATGAATAGAAGTGAAAGGATCTGACAGAAAAGCAGTGTTAATATTCCCTGGAATTATTTATTAGTGTTCACCTGTTTATAGATATAATGTGTTTCCTGAAGCTATTCATTTGTATTTGGCTTTTTAATCCCTGTGACACCAGATTAATGTAGTCACTTCACTAGCCTTTTCAGACCCACTTCAGTTTCTGAAATTGTGAATAAAAAATAAAAACTGCTTCTAAGATCCCTGCTCTGACACCTTTCCAAGGTGCTATTTGAGGAGAGTACTTAGAGGAAGGCTGTTGTAGTCTGTGCTTTTGTTGCTGCAGCATTGTATCTTGAAAGCACGCAGGCTGTGGTATGCAGGTTATTGCAAGAATCTCATGAGGCAGTTGGGGGAACACAAAGACAATCTGTGCATCAAAGACTACTGTCACACAGGTTTTCAGGAAAGGGAGAATTCCTATCTTTCATGCTGTCTTGACTCCCTTTTCCTGACATTTTTTCTGTTATGTCTAATTTGTTTATGCGAATAGAAACCTGAGTATCTGCTCAGTCTCCCAAACTTCATGTTTTATTGCAGACTTAAAATTCTGTCTCACTTTTGATTCAGCAAGTCTAGTTTGTCCGTTTATTCTGCCTTGACTGAATTTTGGGTCTTAAATTCCATGCAGCAGAGACTGTTTGCTATTCCTGTCTGTATAATACCAGCACAGTTATATAAAGATGTTGAGCTGGGGTTTGCAGGGACTACCATAATGTGATTAATAACTGGTATTAATAACTTGATTTGCATTCCAATACCTCACTCACTGAGATATCACTGTGACCTCCAAGGTTAATAGTTGTTATTGTTTATACACCTGTTAGTACCTAGACACTGAAGTCAAATTCAAAGTTGCGTGGACACATAGGATAAATTCGTCATATGAAATACAGATGTCTACTGGGAAGCCTTCAGCATTCTATAGAATTATCATAGTAAAATGATGGAGATTTTATTGTTTTCCTCTTGTCAAAGTCAGTACTGTTTATGTACTCGTTTTTGGGTTTTCTTTTAAGTGTAAATTCTGTCTGCTTTTCATGAGAACATTTGCTTTAACTTAGTTATTTCTGAAAGAAAACTAATGAAGTTACTATTTAAAATGGAAAATGTGAGTAGTGTCATCAGTTTCTAAGGTAAAGATACTCTGTTTCAAAGCAATTTTTTATTGAGACTATCATGTTTAATGTTTTTCCTGCATTGCCAATAACAATCCAGTATTTTGTTTAGCAAGTCTTACTCTTCTGATTATGAATAACAGTGAACAACAGATATTAGAAAGCAATTCTTGCTGAGTGCTGAGTACTCTGTTTTCAATTTAGGAAAAGATACCTGTACAAGATGCAAGAAAGTCACACATTATGCCACAGTACAGTAGTCTTTATATTAGTCTATATTTCTTTCTCAATAACTTATATGATTTCCTATTTGGCCACTGCTGATCGTTAAGGTGCTCTTTTCATGGGAATATCATCACCTGAGATCTTGCTTCTGACCCAGTGGCTAGCTCATTGCTCATCGTCTTGGATATGGAGTTAAGGTTTTTTTTCACCTGGTGTGTGCTTTAAACTCAAATAGAAATTATTGTCATTTTATTGCTCATTTTTATAATGTCATTCTGCAGTGTGTCTCAAGTGATCCTTGCCTTATTGTCCTAACTAATGTTTGTCAGCAAACTTTTTTACCCCCTTTCCAGGCTGCTTATGAGTATGGAGACCAGTACAGTCCCATCAGAGGTGCTGGCTCCAATCAACTTTGACAACTGAGGATTTCTTACGAGAAGGGGATGGTGTGGTGGGCAGCCCCCTCCTGACCCAGGGACTGTGCTTAAAATTAAGCACATGAATTAATTCCATTCCACTTCAAAGCACTGAGGCAGGAGCTGGGCATCCATATTAAGCATTGGGTTACTTAGATGTTAGGTTTGGGCTTGATCCTGCAAAAACTTGGGATTGTATAAAGTCATATAGCACTTTGCAGAACAGAGCTAAATGTTAAAAGCATAGTGTAAATTGTTGCCTTGTTTTTCATACCAGTATGCTTTTTTCCTGTTTAAAGAAAATTGCAGAAATAATCTGCAGGAAAATTTAGCAAGTGCATATTGCTTTGCATAAGCAGATCTTCAGTGGTGCTTAATTTTGATTTTATCTGTTCATTGCACATTCAGATTTAGCCAATAGGAGTTAGAATTAAGTCGTTGTTTATCTTCTTTCTACATTGCCTCAGGGTTTATGAAGAACATAATACTGTGGTTACATATGCCTTAATGGTTTAGAACACAAGCCATTAATGGCATACTTATGAAAGTGCATTTTAAACCACAACCAATATTTTTACAGGACAAGTAAAGAGATTTGTTTAATCTGCCCTATTTTTAAAGTGATATTACCATGTGACATAGGGTATTACTGTTAGAGAACTAGATAAACACATTAAAGTAATTAACCTTCCTGGAAAGCGGAAGCTTTTGAAACTTTAACTGTTCTAAAAAATAGCCAGAGTTAAATTATCAGCATCTGCTGGATTAAGACTAATGTTCTCATTATAGTTTCTTTTAAGAATGTTGGACTGATTTTATTTGAAGGCAAGTAAATTGAACTCAAATGAAGTCAAGGGAGCTGAGTCAGTGTTTTACACCAGGACTGAATTTGGAGCATTTTTTGCTTTCTATACGTTTTATTAGCTCCATTACAGAGCAATAAGCTATAAACAACTGTGTATCAGAATTCAGTCTCAGACGTCCTAACAAAAGAATGTTTTGCAGTTTTTAAATTGTGGTATTGCATCTATGACATTTCTGCTTTTTTATTTAATACCTCTCTATAGCTCTTTACATCTTTCTGACTCATGAGTAGATTGACATAAACTGACTGATTTTTTCAGTTGGGTTCCTGCTCAAAATTTCTTCGACATCATCATATTGAAAACTAGCTAAATTCTTGTTTTACTATTTTGACATGCTATTGCAAAGTATTTAAAATTACTTGCTTTTTCATACACATTAACACCACCACTTTATTCATTTCCCCCTTTTCTAAGACTGAAAATATTTAAAAGTCACTTGGTGCTTTTGTAATTTTTCCTGTGTCACCTTTCCCCAAACCTATTGATTTGGACCAGTGTCGTTCTTGGTGCCCATCAAAAGAATCTGAGTGTTTTATTTGGTGTGTGACACTGACATGTATTTCAATAGCTAGACTGAAACATTTTCCTCTGATTTTTTTGAGCATGCTATATTTTACGGGGGAGGTACCATTCAGAGGGAGTGTAAAGTATTTTTTCTGAGCACACTCTCTAGCTCCTTAGAAAGTTGCTCAGCAGCTGCAGAGATTTTCTGGCTTTAGTGTCTCTAATATACATTTCCATCAAGACTGAATTTCTGACGAAAACTCACTAATGTGACCACAGTGCTGCTTATCTGGATGTGAGTGCCACTCCTCTGTGAAAACTGTGCCTATAAATACTGGCAGAGCAGCCCTGCAGTGAAAAGTGAAAAAAGAGCTCACTGACATTGAGGTTTTGGTTGCATATGATGGACTGATATGGTTTTGTTGTTTCTTTTTTTTTTTTTCCAAAATAACAAATAATATATTAATGTTTATTAATTCAGTTCTGGAGGGTTGTTTGATATTTTTTTTTAAGATTGTCGTGGTGTAAGCTGTAAATCAGCCACACAGTTTGTTCACCCACCTCCCCCTCCTAAAAGAGCTGCCGCGGTTTAAGCTGTAAAACAA
>JANRGW010011751.1:0-16082 GCA_024733675.1 Psilopsiagon aymara
AATGCTCTGACCACACCACCCAAGTCTTGGAAGGCAGACGCAGGGACAGTGAGAATGAAGACCCTGGGCCCAATGTAGAAGATCTGGTTTGAGACCATCTTAGGAACCTGACTGTATACATGAGACCTGATGAAATCCATCTGCAGGTCCAGAAAGAGCTGCAAATAAAGTTGCTAAGCCACTGTCCATCACATCTGAAAAATCATGTCAGTCAGGTGAAGTTCCCGACAACTGGAAAAAGGGAAATATAATCCCCATTTTCAAGAAGGGGAAAATGGATAAGCCGGGGAACTACAGACCAGTCAGCCTCACCTCAGTGCCTGGCAAAATCTTGGGAGCATATTCTCCTGGAAGGCATGCTGAGGCACATGAAAAACAACAGGGTGGTTGGTGACAGCCAGCATGGCTTCACTAAGGAGAAATCCTGCCTGACCAATCTGGTGGCCTTTTATGATGGGGCTACATAAATGATGGACAGGGGTAGAGCACTTGATGTCATCTACCTGAACTTGTGCAAAGCGTTTGACACTGTCCCACATGACATCCTTGTCTCTAAATTGGAGAGACATCAGTTTGATAGGTGGACCACTCGATGGATAAAGAACTGGCTGGATGGCCACATGCTAAGAGTTGTGGTCAATGGCTCAGTGTCCAGCTGGAAGCCAGTAACGAGTGGTGTCTCCCAGGGATCAGTGTTGAGACCGGTCATGTTCACCATCTTTGTTGCTGACATGGACAGTGGGATTGAATGCGCCCTCAGCAAGTTTGCCGATGACACCAAACTGGGTGGTTCAGTTGATAAACTGGAAGGAAGGAATGCCATCCAGAGGAACCTTGACATGCTTTTGAGGTGGGCTGATGCCAACCTGATGAAGTTTAACCATGCCAAGTGCAAGGTCCTGTACCTGGGTTGGAGCAATCCCAGGCACAGCTCCAGGTTGGGCAAAGAAGAAATTCAGAGCAGCCCTCTGGAGAAGGACTTGGGGGTGTTGGTCGCGGAAAAAATTAACATGAGCCTGCAGTGTGCACTTGCAGCCCAGAAAGCCAACTGTATCCTGGGCTGCATCACAAGGAGTGTGACCAGCAGGTCGAGGGAAGGTGATCCTGCCCCTCTACTCTGCTCTTGTGAGACCTCATTTGGAGTATTGTGTGCAGTTCTGGTGTCCTCAACATAAAAAGGAAATGAAACTGTTGGAACTAGTCCAAAGGAGGCCCACGAGGATGATCAGGGGACTGGAGCATCTCCCGTATGAAGACAGGCTGAGAAAGTTGGGTCTCTTCGGCGTGGAGAAGAGAAGGCTGCGTGGAGACCTCATAGCATCCTTCCAGTACCTGACAGAGGCCTATAAGGATGCTGGGGAAGGACTCTTCATAGAATCATAGAATAGTTAGGGTTGGAAAGGATCTTAAGATCATCCAGTTCCAACCCCCCTGCCATGGGCAGGTGTACCTCACACTAAACCGTATCACCCAAGGCTATGTCCAACCTGGCCTTGAACACTGTCAGGGATAGAGCATTCACAACTTCCCTGGGCAACCCATTCCAGTGCCTCACCACCCTTACACTAAAGAATTTCTTTCTCATATCCAATCTAATCTTCCCCTGTTTAAGTTTGAACCCATTACTCCTTGTCCTCTCACTACAGTCCGTAATGAAGAGTCCATCCCCGGCATCCCTATAGGGCCCCTTCAGATATTGGAAGGCTGCTCTGAGGTCTCCATGCAGCCTTCTCTTCTGCAGGATGAATAGCCCCAACTTTCTGATCCTATCTTCATTATGGACTGTAGTGATAGGATATCGGGCAATGGGTTCAAACTTAAAACAGGGGAAGTTTAGACTGGATATGAGGAAGAAATTCTTTAATGTAAGAGTGATGAGGCACTGGAATGGGTTGCCCAGGGAATGTTCCATCCCTGGTGGTGTTCAAGGCCAGGTTGGACAGAGCCTTGGGCGGCATGGTTTAGTGTGAGGTGTCCCTGCCCATGGCAGGGGGGGTTGGAACTAGATGATCTTAAGGTCCTTTCCAACCCTAACTATTCTATGATTCTATGATCTCTACCTCAACCCAGTTCTATGAACTACTACCCCTATCAACCTTAAGTGGGAATATGCAGTCCAGAAACTCTACATAAGGTCAAAAGATGTGGGGTTTGGGGGAATTCCCTGTAATTAGTAACTGATGTGCCAACATGCAAGTTTTACAAATGTGTGCAAACCAGCAGGAAGGAAAAAGAGGAATTTCAAGATAGAGGGGGAAAAAAAAAGAAAAACCAAAAAAGCTAAAAAGAAAAAAAATCCAAAACCACCCATGGCATAGCACAATAACACAAAAATTTATTAAAAATCTAAATGCTTCCAAATTCTCAGTATCAAATTAGATTGCAGAAAGTTCCTCTCTATCAAAGCTAAAATTCGGGCTGGTGAAAATCATGACTTAGAACACCAATTTTGACACCCTATAAAGTGAGAAGTCTTGCACTGAATACCGTATGCGAGCAATGTTTGCACTCTTTAGAATAGATGAAAAAATAAAACTAATAAACACAGATGATCCACAGATTTGCAGTTGGGGCAGAGAGCATCCTGTCCTGCAGCCAGTACACATTAGGAATACAACATTATTCTCAAACTAGATAAGTGTTTTTTATCCAATTGCTTCAGAAGGACTTTTATTTCATTAGACATAGAAGAATTATGTGTAAATATTTCTATTCACAATTCTGAGAACTGAACATCACCCTTTATTCACAAGTTACCTCCTCAACACAAATCAAAGTAGATACTTACAAGGCAGATAAGCTAACTGCCGCTGGCTCATCTGCTTTACTGAAGTAACAAATTCTACTGGAGTAAGGAAACTCAAAAAACACTTCATGAAGCTACACATTTCCAGCCTACTCAAATAAATGTAGGCTCCATTAGGAAAAATGACAAATGAAGCCTGAAGAAATATCCTATCTGCCCCTATTTTGTACTTTTTTTTTCCCCCCAAAAAAATAAGTAGTATTCAACTAAGGAAAGTTACAGCGTGATGATGATTAATAATATCAAGCATGAGGTGTCTCTGACCATGGCACAGTTCGCACTTCATCTTAAGGTTCTTTCCAGCCCTAACTATTTTACGGCTCTATGATCCTACCTAAAGTTCAGAGTACCTCTTATCCTCACAGAACACAACAAACACAACTAAAGCAATTGTGAGCTGAGCAATACCTACTTCTGATTCGCCAAGTCCTGCCATTACTATCAGTGCTTCACCAGCATCCTTGTTCACCACATCCATTTGTCAGTTATCTTCAGTAGAATATGACCAGTTTACTCCTTTCACCAGCATCTCCTATTTCTCCTCCTGTGTGGTCTTGCCAGTTTCAAAAGACAGCAAAATCCACAAAAAAACCCCACTGTTTCTCTTCTGGAGTAGAGCCACTTCTAGTACATCCATTATTTCTCCATTTCTACCTTTTTTGGGGTGTTTTGGGGTTGGTTTTGGAGTTGGATTGGCTGGTTGATTTTGGTTTTTTTTTAATCTACTTTTTGCTTCTGCATGATTCTGTCCAAAAGTGGGAACACAGCTCAAAGCAGCACACAAGTTGTCATAAAGAGCACACCGGAGGTATCATCTAGTATTACTTTCCATATGTAATCCCTGAAAGGAAGCGTTACATAAACTCTATAAAACAAGCTGGAGGGTACATCTCTGCTCCCGCTGCTCAACTACTACAGGTAGTTAGGATACACATGGTGAAATCAAGATTGTAAGTTTAACATTTTTTTAAAGGCAGAAAATATTTTTTTAAATTTGCATACACATTCTCTGCTTAACCAAAGTTTCCAATAGTGAGTGTCTCTGATACAACATTTGCAACCAATTTGACAGAATCTTTAACACCATCTCATTTCATGCAGGAAAATGGTATCATCGCACAGCCTAAATGTTTACTACAACCTTATTGGAAATCTTTGCTGTATTTTTTTTCTGAAGTTAATGAAGATTGAATATTGACTGTACTTCAGGATTTTTTTCTTCTTCTAAGGCAGAAATCCAGGATTAGAAACTATTCTCTAAAACCAAAAGTACTCCTGTAGGAAGACAAACATCAGTCATCGGTATACTATATTTGCTAAGAAGAATACAGCAACAAACCTAGATATTGCTGTATTATGCTGACAGAGGCCACTTCTGCAGTACAATACAGGGGAACTAGGGAATCAAAAATCATTTTTTCAATTCTTGTACATACCACATAAAGAAATAAAAGACAAGTCAAGCATGACATCAATACTCTGACAAATGGGAATGCAAGCCTGTGGTGGTTTGTTTTGCCTTTTTTTTCTTTTTTTTTTTTTGTGTGAAACTACCAAAGCTGAGGAAAAAAACCTACTAAAATATCAGTATTTTTGAGCACAGAGTATTCTTACCTTCTTATTTCATACTTTTCAGGAAGATAACCATAATCTCGTTTACCCTATTCATTGAGACTTGTTTACCCTATTCATACACCATAAAAAAAGTCTTATTAGGAATTATTTCATCACCTTCCCATTACTTCTGTGCTTACATATTTCTTAATTTAAAAAAGAAAAAAATAGATTCCTACTATTAGCACTACCTAGCATATTCGTTTTCAATTAAAAAGAGAAGAAAAATAAACTTAAATTCTCATTCTTCCAGTAGTAAGTAATAAAAAAAAAAATGAGCCAGAATCATTACGCACTCTGACGGTTTGCCAAAGAAGCTGGAGTTCACATTTGACAATGGTATCTAAGATTTCTCTATAGAGGAAGTCTAGTCATTATTACTTCAGGTGCCACTTCAACATTTTCTAACATTTAAATTCAGCTGCAGACACCAAAGTGCGACCTTAATTTCTTTGCAATTTTGCACAACAATGCTTTTATGTGCAATAACTACAGAGCAGAGAATTTAGTGCCCTAAGATGAAAGTTTTATCTATACATTAGAGAATTTTGACTAAATAAAACTGTATTTAGAGAGTGCATATGCCAAGACCTCTTAGCTAAAAATTCAGAATTTCGGAAGGACCTTTGAAGTGGTGTAAAGGAAGAAAATGTGATTAGCTTCAAAAAAATAACTTCTAACTCCACTGAGTTTAAATGTGACATTAAGTTTATGGTGTAATACAATAACTGAGAGGCACACTGGAGGCATAAAACATTTAATAGTTTGTACTGGTGACAAATGGTAGACCATTTTTTTAAATATTAGAAATACGAAGCCCGTACACTGAAAGGACATAGCTGCAGGCACCACTACGCGTTTTGCTACATCTGAAGATAAAGTTTGCTATTCTTGAATTTCAGCTAAATCAACTAGCAGAGTTGCAGAACAGTAATACCTTTTAAAAGCCAGGACAGTTTCACCTGCCACAATTAACGCATGTGTGTCTGCACTTATATTCCTATCAACTTTATTTTGTTGTACTACCTATAGAATTTCCAAACTATAACACACATAGTGGGTTTTTTTAAATTAACTTTATGGTCAACACCTTATCTGTTGACTATTAAAACACACAATTTTCCCATTAAAGGTAAAGACCAGTGTGAACATGTTAGACGCATACTGATATTTTCAGTACTTTCAGCATTGTCAGTATATGGATACAGGGGCAGATGACTCCTTCCCTTTTAAGCATATTCAATCTCACTAACAATAATAATCAGGAATAGCCTGAATCATTAATTTCCATTACTTAAGAACTTTCTCATGGACTTTCAATCCCAAGCTCTTAATCGAGAGAACATTATTATCACTTGTTGAATATGCACATCTAATTTTGCCTTTTATTCCATGAGATTCCTAATATATTAAGCAAATTACCATTGAAAAGGGTTTCTTTTTTTTGGTGACAAACAAGTCAATGCAAAGAATGTCTCTGACTTAAACATACTGGGAAGCACACTAACCAAGACTTATATAAGTCGGAACACTGAGAAAAATCACAAAATACTGAAAAACAGAAACAAACTTCTGCCGAAAAAATGGCACACTTACTTGATTCTGTGCATGCATTCACATCATGTATATAAAAAGAAGCAAAAAAAAAGCATGCCACGTAACAAAATTTTAATCTAGGCTTAAAAGCTGAAGTCAGTTGTCTTCACATATACTAGCCTCAGTATATGTAGTTTCGACCTAAAAATATCCATAAATATGTACGGGTTTCAAGAACAATACATACATTACGTTGGGAACAAAACTCACTGATGAGAGGAATACACACTGCTGGAAGTATAATACCCACTATAAAAAGAATAACTATAAATAACATTTCAATGGCAATATAAAGCATTACCTGATCTATGATCCCTCTTTCACTGGCTTCGTCAGATTGTCATGAAGAAATACCCATAGGAAAGATTCTCTTGCGCGTCAATTTTATGCAGTACGACTTACCAATTTTGCTGCTTTTCCATAATCAATCCATCTGAAGGTGGCAAAGTTTGTTGACTCTGCACAGTTAAAACCATGGTTAAATCCTGCATGGTATCCATATGGGAAAGTGATCATAAATTCTCCCGCCTCTTGTGTAACCTACAGCACAAAACAAACAAAAAAATACTCCACGTGAAACACATTACAAAATAATTTCTGTTCCTAAAGCAATGAAAACTATATTTAGCTTTGCAACTACCTAGAAAGATTTTTTTTCACCTTGCACGCAGCTGCAATGTAATACAAGGAACTGTACACTTGAGACAAACACTTGTGTTACTTTATGAATTTAGAAAATAATGTCAAAAAGCTAATACTAGAACACAGGTTCACTAGCAATAAAACCTGGAAGTACAGCAAACCAGAAAAAACAGCAAAAAGAATACATCAATCTTCCTGACTGAGAGGAATCAGAGACAGTCTGGACCAAAATGACCAATTATTATCCCTAAATACTAGTACGAATTAATTGCTGAAGAAATTATTCCATTCACCACCCTGAAGGTGTTTCCCTTGGAAAGAGTGCAGAGAGACCCTTCCCTCCCATACTCACCCATTCAAACACTATGACTTGAAGACCTGTGATGGTGGGCCTGATCTACCTTTTAAATTACTTACTATTGATGATCAAGCATAAAGTAAGAGAAGCTCTACGTTTATGACCCTTAGCAGTTAAAGAGAGCAACATTGTTTGTCCCAAAACAATACATTGGATATAACTGGATCTCCACAGGTAGGATCATTAAGACATTTTTGATAGGAAAGGAAAAAGAATTAACGGCATTTTTGCTCTGCACAAATTCTTTACCATAACAGCTGTGGCAGTGTGCTCACACACACATGAACTAGACTTTGGAGAGGCGGATGGCAACACAATAGCCAAGATCTGTCCTGCACTGTAATCAAGACACCCGCTCGGATGCAAACATGACTAAGTTCATCTTGTTACTCCATAACCAGCAGACAGCTCAGGGCCCACTGAGGTCTCCTGCACAGCCATGGGCTGCATGCCAGGTTCTCCTTTGAGTAGGGACACCTCTCAAGGTTACTGAAGCTGAAATACTCTGTACATGAATTAGGAATAAGCACGCTGAAACTGTAATCTTAGCTAAGTGACGTAAAAGACTGACGGAGCATATATGACCCTTTTGACACAAACCACTGATTAAATCTGGGACTAAGTCTGGATCCAGCTGCACCTAAACTTCCCCCAGAGAAGGAGTTTAGAATGCAAGGGAGCCTGCCCTGAATCTCATGAACCAATGGGAGGGCCCCCTGACAGTTTTGTCTGACCCTGTCCTCTCTGCAGTAAATACTCAAGCACACCTTGCCATTAAATCTTGTTAGATTTGATGTCACTGTCACATTTACCACTGAACTTTGTAAACTCACTGTTGCTTCTGTCTTGCAAATGAAATGCATCCTTCTCCACAACAGCTACTGAAACCAAGGGGAACCGTGCATTGCAAATGCCATGCAGAATGTCACAACGTAAAGCCACTAAACACCACTTAAAATAAATTTTAATCTGCCCCTGCTCTTCCTCTCTCTCTCTTTAAAGCACAATTTAAGAGAGCAGAAGGACTATGGTACTATTGATAACAAGAATTCAAAAACACCTGCAGGGACAAACAGCCCAAAGGAGATCTCAAAGAGGCAAAGCTTGACTACAGTTAAGCTCTAATACTGCTTTAGAGAATGAGCAAGAGTAGTTCCAAAGGACTGCTCTGTTCTTTACCAGCACAGTGAAAAAAGCGACCAAAAGAGAAGCGTGCTGAGGCCACAAGAAATTATAGAAAGCAGAAAAATCTTTAAAAAAAAAACCCACTCCACACACAAAGAACATCTGGCCAGGATACTTTCTTTCAAGAAACAAATCTCATTTTCCTGTATTTGAATGAACTACTGCTCCTCTGGCCATGAAAAAAACAACATGGTGCTTCTTGTCAGTCGCTAATACCCTCCCCACACACAGACAGATACAATCTGTTGATGTCAGACCACCAAAGCCTGTGTCAAGGACAAACTAGTCAGAGACCAGAAATAGCACAGTTTCTTGTACTACCTGGTAAGAGTTAATAAATAAAGTATGCAGAAGTGTTAAAAGATTCCCCATACAGTCTCATATGTCTTTTTACATGAAACACACATCAGACAGCAGGCCCAGTAAAAACCCATTTAAATGAAGCAAAAATCTGAGCAATGACTGATGCCTGTTCAACAAGATGCATTTGCCAATCACAGGAAAATAAGACTTCTTACAGATTAAACAAGCCATTTTTACTGTGTGACAACGTTTTGCATAAGCAGTAGAGTAGGAAAAACTGGAAAGACAAACACAACTTTTTAGGGACATAAACTTATGATTTAAAATCACAAAAATAGTTAAATTTTAAACAACTGCCAAAATTAAAATTCAGAACTCCAAACATATTTCTTATTAACATGTCATGTCTTAAATCTCAGCTTTTTGCTGACATGGTTGTCTAGCATTCAATTTCTGCTTTTAGAATCTCCCCTTTCTTCTCTTTCAAAGTTCTCATCTTACAGTTTTATGAATTGTCTTTTTTCTTTTTTTTTTCTGCTCAATGCAAGAAAAAATGCACTTCAAGACGTATATGTCTGACTGCAATATGGGATGAAGGAAAGAGAGGAAAACAATGAAAAGATAGTCAGCTAAAGCTAAACAATAAAGTGGATCTGACATTTTGCAAGGTTACCTTTTTTGGGGTTCATATTTAGCACGTACATGCAAATGCACATACAGGTGCATATATTATAACTGCTACTGTAGCACTCCAACAATCGCTGTGGGAATGTTTAAGAAAGATTATTCTCAATGCTAACAATCCTAAAATTTATCTCAATACACCTTCCTACTGCTGACAGTTTAGCAGGTGTTCTATTGCAACAAGCAGCAGTTCAGCTGCCACCTGGTAGGCGTAGGCTGACTTATCAGCATTCAGCACATTTCCACTTCTATCACTTTCAGCCATGAAAGATCACAGCCTGGTTCTCTCTATTATTCACTTTCTCACTGAATCCCATTAATTACAATTACACTTGGGTACAGTCTGCTTCCTCACCAGACTAGGTGAGAGAATAAAACTTCAACATTTAACTATTTCTAGCACTTTACTTTTTATTCTCAAATTAGAACACAGCAATAATCAAGACACTGAATTAAAAACATCAACTTCCTTACCCACCTGAAATCTGGCAGTACTGAAAACAAATATGCTGGCATTCTGCAATACACTATTTTAACACCAACCACTGAAAATTATACTGTTCAGAGTAACATTCTGTAAATCCAAAACTATAAATCTAGTTATAAAATCTTCCAGTTTGGAAGTTTCATCTGACACTTCATGATGAAGCACGGGGCTATGAAGGGAATCAATATTTACCTACATATTACAAAAACTGAACTCAGCAACTACATTTCCATATGATAATTTATCATTCAGAAAACGAACTACTTCTTATATGAGTAATTTATTCAAAAAAGCTTCTTTTCCACAGTAGGCAATATCTTTATAAATGCCTACATTTCTTCAATTTTACACATAGGCTGATTTAAGCATGGAAAGTAAAGCTAATTCCAAAAGGCATACAACAAATCAGTGGCTTCACCCCACCTGTGCTGCAGTGTCGATAACACAGGAAAGTTTCAGTCACCACTAAGCAGCGCTTACACAGCATAAAGGCCTTTTCTGCCTACCACCCACCAGGGAGTAGGCTAGGGGTGCACACTAAATTGGGAGACAAAAGAGGTGGAACAGCTGACCCCAGCTGACCCAAGGGATATTCCAGGCCATATGGTGCCATGATAAGCATATACAGCTTGCAGTAGAAGGAGGAAAGAGGGGACATTCAGAGTAACGGCATTAATCTTCCCAAGTAACCATTACACGTGATGAAGTCCTGCTTTCCTGGAGATGGACAAATATGCCTGCCAATGGCCAACAGTGAATTAATTCCTCACCTTGTTTCGCTCGTGTGTGCAGCTTTTGCTTTACTTATTAAACTATCTCAATTCACAAGTTTTTTCACTGTCCTGGGTTCAGCAGTAGCAGTCATTTTTCTCCTCCTTAGCAGCTGGTGCAGTGCTGTGTTTTTGACTCTCAGCCTGGGAACAGTGCTGATAACACCAATGTTTTTAGTGACTGCTCAGTAATGTTTAGTCTGACCAAGGACTTTGAGTCTCATGCTCTGCCAGGGAAGAAAGGAAGCCAGGAGGAAGCCTAGACAGGACACCTGACCCAGACTAACCAAAGAGTTATTCCATACCACAGCACGCCATGCCCACTATATAAACTGGGGGCAGTTACCTGGAAGGGTTAGATCACTGCTGGGTCAGGCTGGGTATCGGTCGGCGGGTGGTGAGCAGTTATTGAGTGGTTGTATTCTCTTCTCTTGTTATTTCCCTTATCATTAGTATTATTGGTGGTACCAGAAGTGGTTTGTGTTACACCTTAGTCACTGTTCTGTTGGTATGTCAACCCATGGGAGTTACATTCTTTCCATTCTCCTCCCCATTCCTCTGGGAGCAGCGGGGAAGGAAAGGGAGGAGTGAGACAGCGGCTGCATGGTTCTAAGTTACGGCTGGGCTTATACCACAAAACTCACTTTTTGCACTTCTGATTCTCTCATCTGTATCACCAGGAGTAAGTGAGCACATGGTTCTTAGCTGCCTACTGGGTTAAACTACAACAACACTATACATGAAAACATTCACTTAAACATTATTTCTATGTTTCATACTGTTACAAAAATATCAACTAAAGGTAGAAAGCAATGCATTATCCTATATTCTGAGCAGGCAACATGATCCACTGTCTGTATACACAGATCCACTTGGGGCTGTTCAGCCTGGAGAAGAAAAGGCTGCGTGGAGACCTCCTAGCAGCCTTCCAGTATCTGAAGGTGGCCTATAGGGATGCTGGGGAGGGACTCTTAATCAGGGACTGTAGTGACAGGACAAGGGGTAATGGGTTCAAACTTAAAACAGGGGAAGATTAGATTGGATATGAGGAAGAAATTCTTTATAGTGAGGGTGGTGAGGCACTGGAATTGGTTACCCAGGGAAGTTGTGAATGCTCCATCCCTGGTGGTGTTCAAGGCCAGGTTGGACAGAGGGTGGCATGGTTTAGTGTGAGGTGTCCCTGCCCATGGCAGAGGGGTTGGAACTAGATGATCTTAAGGTCCTTTCCAACCCTAACTATTCTATGATTCTATGATCCATATGGTCTCAACAAACAACCACCACATACATTAAAACAGTAACCATAAAAATAAACAAAGAGCGTGGCAAGTGTGCTGAGGCCACAAAATATTATAGAAAGCAGTGACAGTTCACAGGACTACACTGCAGCAAGAACAGAGTGAGAAAAAATTATATAATGACTGGTTCTTCTGAACATTTTTAAACAGTCTGCACAGTGGGAAACCCAGAATCATAAAACCTTACTGGTCAAAAGGCTCTTAAAGACTCCAATATAACATAAACAGATGCTCAGGAAGGGAACCTTCTGAATCAAGCTCTACTATTCTGACTAGACTTACAAAGCTCTTGAATTTAGAACTTCAGAATTTGTAAAGCACTGAGGATACAGAAAAAAATATACTTTGAGAAAAAGTAATGCAGTAAAACCATTTTTATTAGCTGGCACCCACAGAAAGCTCTAAATGCAAAACAGAAAGCTAGAAAATTTTGTAGGAAAGGAAAAGAAATTTAATACTTCAGATGTTTTTGAACAGAGGTATGTATAAAACACACCTCTGTTCAAAAAAATAACTGTCATCCAAAAAAAGACAGTTATTCTTCACACTTTATATAATGTTCTTATCAATCGTCTAGCCTGCCACTACCTAGCAGCACAAAATAATCACTATTTTTCTAATATGTTACACCATTAAAAAGCAAATAAAAAATAAACTGAATTAAATTTGGGCTTTTTCATTATTTTAAGAACTGTTTCAGTCAACAGCTTTCATGGAAATAAAGCAGGAATAAAAAATATGGATAATATCTTAACAAAAACTTTTAGCATAAAGATTATGATGGCTACAAGTGTTTTCTGCTAGAAAATTCCAAGCTAAAACATGTACAAATCCTAATACAGCAAGCATTTGTTTTCATCTTTTCATGGAGTCAATGCCAGAAAAAAAAAAAAAATGAAAATAATCATTTTGCTTCACCTTTACTATGAAAAACTCCACAAAATAAACACAATCTAATTCAATGGATGAATGCACATTTTAAAAATAAACACTAATGTACCTTGTCAAAAGGAATTCCATACTTCTTCAGTATTGATGGAGAAATCAGAGTCATCTTGTGGCGAAGAAAAGCATCACATCCATGAGAGCTGCTTGGGAAGAAACCTAATACGGCAAGACAAGCAAAATTGGGTATCTTTTGATTAAAACAGGTAGGAATATTCTGTAATATTTGACAATACATAATACTATTTAAACTCATTTTAGACTATTTTAATGTGTTGTTGCTAGGTTCTGAGAAATCTGTATAAAAATCAAATGCTCCTCCTAAGATTTTCAATTGATTTTCAAGGGGAGGGATTACAGTGTTTTGGGTTTTTTTTCAGTTTTTCATTAAGCAGTAAAATAATTTTAAATAAATTTGGACATGTAAATTAGGTATACTTTTCTTACCTTTGACAGAAATATTTTACTGTCAGGATGTCTGAGTTTTTTTACATTAAATTCACTCTTCAACGCCTGCACACACAAGAATCAATTGTAGCATGTAAATTCAAAAGGATTCCACAACGCCCAGATTGGCCTAGTACTTACAAGCCATCTATATGGTAAACAAACACAATTTTCTATCTATAAAAGGCTAGAAAGTATGGCGACTTTTACCTGGTGAAGTAAAAACAGGTGCAGAGGGGTTTTCTGCCTTTTCTAATCCTGTTTATGAACAAAGACTTGCTATGTTTCAACTTAGATGATTATTCATGCACCACACCACAAACCCTAGCTAGCTCATTACATAATTATATAATCCAGTTGATGACACTATGGAGATTAATTTTTCACTTTTTCCTCTCATTAAGACAAGGTTTCAGTGTTACTAAACTCTGGTTTCTGACCCTCTAACCGGAATCTTAACAGCACCTCAGCTACAGTTCGAAGAAATTACCCAGTCTTTCCCTCTCTAAAATGGAAATAGTAAGTTTGTTAACTATATCATGTACAAAACCGCTATGTTATAAGATAAAAGGCAGAAAGTGACAAGGAGAGAGGGGGGAAAGTCTCCAGAATACAACTGGTTTATTCCTCCTTAACCTCCTTTCTGACTTGATTCCAGAAAGAAGGTAACACTAATGACAGTATTAATACTGATTCAGGGAAATATACTTTTGATTCATTTATGCATTATATTTTATGCCTGAAGAACACAAATGTTCTTTGACAGAGATCCAGATTTATAGAGTGCATGAATTACCTAGGATTACTGAAGGTGAATGCATTTGTTAACAATAAATATATTAACCACAAACACCATTCAATTATTATCCAAACTGAATAACAACTGTTTTGCTGTAAACACCTGGTAATTGTATGAAATCAGCAAGAAAGGTCACCCAAGAAAAATATGGGGCGAACAAAAATGACTAGACAAATCATACAAAAACTTTGTTTAGTGTTACAAAATTAGCCACAAGACATTCAACTAATAAAATAGGGGCTTCCCATAATCTCCTTACTGTTTGTACAAGTTGCTGTATCCCTCTCATATAAATGTTACTTTGTCATTGACAGAAGTACTTCCATTCTTGAAGAAACAAGCTTGCTACCCTATTAGAAAAAAAAAACCCACACCAGAAAAAAAAAAACAACACACCCTAAATAAAAAAACCACCCTAAATATTTTTAACGAATTGGGATATAAAATATGAACAACAATATGCCATAATGTATATCCTTGTCTGAATGTCAAAATTAATTTCTTCTCTCTGACAAGTCTTATATTTACATCATGATATTTACACGATCATGTTATAATTGTTATTTTCCTTGTACATTGTTTTCTAACACTCCCCAGCTCTGGGAGAACAATTTTTTTCTGGTTTCTCAGATACAACATTAAGCAGCACTTCAGAAGAAAATACACCTTTTCTTCAGTCATGCTGATCAATGTACTAGGAAGTCTACAAAGATGCAGATCAAATTCTATTCAGATTTATCATTTTCTCCTCACAGAATTCTTCACTCTCTTTTGGAACTGCAAATGACGTCCTGTTGCAAAACATAATAGTTGGTAGATACAGTTTATCATATACGTTTGGCTTCACTAACTTTTAAAAGACAGTTAAAACAAACTACTGCAAAACTGGTGGGCTCCAGCAAATAAATTTTAAATATTTTGGCACAATTGATGCTATATAATTAATGCAATTAATGCTATATACTGATAACAAACATAACTTGCAATCTATAGCACATGAGCTCCAAGAAATCTCAGTCCTGAGCAACACAATAACAGAAATATACTGGAACATATTGTGAAAAATGTGAAAGCGATGATTGAGATTAAAGAAATTAGTGGTATGAAAAGTAGTAAAAACCTTGATTTTTAAAGGCTGGGGAAGTTTGACTGAGTTGCTTTCCCTGAGAAAACAAATTCTGTACCTAATTCTACTACTGCAATATGCTTTATTGGCTCAACACATGACAATAAAAAGAAAACACTGGGCAGATATCCAAAAACGGTTATATCATTACAGCTCCAAGAGACCAAAAATAGTTTTGACAACTCCAACCAGAAGGCATGTTTGTTGTTGAACTCTGCGATAGCTGTGAAGAGCACAGAACAGCAGAACACAACCTGCTCAAAATCCATTAAGAGAAATTTACAGAACATCTGCCATGGTTACAGAGCCCTCAGAGTAAAATCAAAGTGCAGCCTACACATTCTGTACCACTATAAACTATCTTTAGACTGTCACAGTCTACAATTATACACACTCTAAGTTTCCCATCTCATTCAACTCATTTTTTTTTAATAGCACTTCCCTTCAATGAACAAGACAAGAAAGGAAGGTAGTGTTTACTCATTACAAGACTGTTTATCAGAAGGTCTTTTGCTCTGCTCAGGCTAAAGCTAAGGTAACACAAGCTATTCTTTCAGGAAAGAAAATTCTACTGGGAGAATTCATTAGTAGGTGTAAAAGATACCTAGTAGCGCGCCAAATAGAGGATGTTGCATTAGAAACATCACAAGACCCTTACAAACACATTAAATGCAAGCCAATTCAAGATATACCTACAACACACCAGAACCATTCTCAAATCATAGAATAGTTAGGGCTGGAAAGGGCCTTAAGATCATCTAGTTCCAACCCCCCTGCCATGGGCAGGGACAACTCACACTAAACCCAAAACATCACCCAAAGCTCTGTCCAACCTGTCCTTGAACACCGCCAGCAATGGAGCATTCACAACTTCCCTGCGCAACCCATTCCAGTGCCTCACCACCTTCACTGTAAAGAATTTCTTCCTCATATCCAATCTAAACTTCCCCTATTTAAGTTTGAACCCATTACTCCTTGTCCTGTCACTACAGTCCGTAATGAAGAGTCCATCCCCAGCATCC
>JANRGW010011753.1:0-17295 GCA_024733675.1 Psilopsiagon aymara
AGTTCTTACTGCTGTTTGTGCTTTATTTTAGGCTCTTAAGCTAGATTTGCTCTATAGAAACTTTTCTGGCTTTATTAAGCTTATACTGATGATGTGCATGGTCTACTGTCCTTAGAAGGGATGTAAATAGGACAACATAGAAACCTGGACAGCTGTGAAGTTTGTGTTTAGGCTATAAATTTGATGGAGGTAAGGAAGGTATAGTATTCTTTTTGTTCTGCATGAAACATTTAGTGTATGGGATTATGGCCCATGTGTAGGGTTGCTATGGTTGATGGTACTAATAATTTGCTTCTTTGTTGTAAGACTGCTTTTGTATAAACCTATTTATAGCATGGAACTCCTCACATTGCTATGACTTTAACAACTGCAAGGCTACAAGCACAAATGTTTGAACTGAGATACCTGTTGCTCAGCCACTGAAATACCATTGTCTGATACTAACATTGCTTTGCAGATAAGGACCTTCTCTCAATAGAGCCTTGTGCAAATGGTGGTTTCAGAAGCAGAAACAGATGCCCTGTCAGAGTTACTGAGATGGTGATATCTTTTACTGAGTGATCAGAGGATGAGGGCCACATTGCAGCATCTCTTGGAATGGCCTAAGGGAAGAATGGCACAGTCACGCTGAGGAAAATGGAGTACATGTGTCTTATCCATGTTATATCCTGAAGAGCTATAGAAACACCCATACAGCATTGGAGGTACCTTTGTTTTTTGCTGAATGTCAAGATTGCTGTTGCTTTTGAATATGACTTCAAGAAAAAGACTGCTACTCTGTCTTACCTGAGAATGTGTGAAAATTTAATCAATGCCATGTGCTATGATGACACTTTCTAGTCCAGTGCTGGATGCATAACAGTTTCCAAAAGTATGGAAAATGAGGCTGTAAACTGCAAAACATAGCAACTAAGATCCCTGGCAGTACATGAAAATTTGAAAGACTGGCAACTTGCAACTGCTGCCTTACACAGTATTTCAATCTTGACCTGCAGTAGCCTTTCATTACACTGGCTTTGGGCACCTTCTTTGCGGGACCACAAATAGTGACCAGTTGCTGCTCAGTTTTGCAGAACTGCTTGGGTGATCAGACATTCTCACTTGTTGACCAAAGTCTCAATTAGAGCTTAAGCCCATGGAGATGAAGAGCTTGTCTGTTAAATCAGAGCACTGTTTGCTATTACCTTTGCCAGCAGGCTGCTCTATGAACAGCTGCTGTGGTACAAAAGGCCAAAGAGAAGAACCTCAGTTTGCGGTAGTCCTTTCACACCCCCAAGTCACTGGAACATACCCAAACTATAGGCAGTCTTCCCAGTGCAGGACAGGCTGTACAGTTGACTCTAACTGAAACGTGAATCATCTCAGTTCTGAATTATTTTAATCCAGTCATCTGTGTTAAATGGTGTAAAGAGACAGCAAAGCAGAAAGAATGGTTGCCAAGTAGAGGATACAGGACACAAATAGAGCTGCTAAAATGAGATGGAATACGAACTAATAATGATTTATTACAAATGACACTGGGATTATAGTGGGAATCACTTGGAGAGATACTTGGGTGAAATGAATTTTGTAGGCTGTCCCCTGAATGATTATTACAGTCTCAGTAGAGGCGAAGGGAAGGCAAAGCTGTTAGTTGCACCGGGAGTACACACAAGACTTTTGAAGTGCTCCCAAATAAATTCTCCCTAATTAATATAGGCTTTTCAAGCCTCCTGTAAGTAGACAAGCACGAACAGCTGTAGTTCTTTTTATAGATACAAACTAATCTCTAGTACATGTTGGAGTTGAAGGATGTAGAGAACAGCATGCTGTGGATTCGTAAGGCTTTTCTAGCCATGGAAGTATTCTTTTTATATCCTCTAAAAGTAGAAGGGAATGCAGAAGAGTGTGGAGTATAGTCTTCAAGAATCCTACTTGGGAAGAAAATCATGAGAAGAGCAAAGGGTCTAGCTCTTAATGACACATACCACACACTTCTTATTAACATGTGAAAGAGCATGTGTGAGTTTTGACCTATTTTCTTGACAGGTACAGCCTTTTGTGACCCATATGAAATGGGCAGCGTTCTCTAGCTTTTCTTCCAAATTTCCACTTGTGTGAATGGCCTTCATGACAAAGGATGGGAAGAATTGTGTTCTTCATGGTTTTAGAAATAATTTTAAATGCCTAAGCAATAACTTATAATAAAATCCCTTAGCCTTGATGAATATCTTTAAACATTCTTCCTGTTTGAAGATTATATGTTTTCTCTCTGTCTTTATTGCCAGCTGTATGTATTTTCAGTTTAATATTGTCCTCTGCCTGGAGACAATATCCGGTTGTGGTAGGTGAAGGGAGGAACTGTAATAACTCCTTTCCATCTCTAATGCCTGTGGTTTTATTTACATAAAAGCATTCTGGATTTTGAACAGTTTGTTTCTTTTGGCAGTTTATTACCAGCCTGAATGTCCCACTTTTTCATGAGCTAACATTTGGCCACTGCAGAAGTTGTTACCACCTCCATTTTTAGTTTTAATAACCTTGCTTTTAATAAAACTCAGTTTGTAGTAAATTTCCAAAATTTTCCTTCAAAACAATGCCCCAGATCTTCTGGAACCCACTAGTTACTTTTTTCCCCTCAAAGGAATAAGCTGGTTACACTTCTATTGATCTTATGGCTTTTTCTGATGTAACATAGGAAGAACTGATTTACTTACGGCAAAATGACTTGCTGGGCTCTTTCCATTATTGTAACCAAAGGGAGAACTAACTACTAAAGGGCTCATGGCAAAGAACTGTTTCAATAGCTCTTTGTGCCCTGTGCCTTTTGGCTCAAAAGGTATATATCTCCCCTGTGCCTCATAACGCTTGTGATGTAGAGTGCTATGGATTGCAGATGAATTTTGTCCATTTATTCTCATACACTAGAAGGAGCACTGAGGAGAAGCAGAAAAACACTGTTTCACAGAACTCTTTTGATTTCAGAGGAAATAAATACAAACTCACAGGTGAAGTCACCGTGGGGAAAAAACTTGGCTATAAGAATACTGCTGTTTAGAGAAGAGAAAAATGAAAATGCTGAAATGAGGATGGTGTGGATTCCACATATCTCTCGAGCAACTATTTCTAAGTAACTAAGCCTTGTCCTCCTAAGATTCACTTTAAAAAAGCACGTCTAAAGGTAAACCACTTTGAAGTATCAGAAGGCAGATGTATTGATACCCTTAAGACATTTCAGTACAAAAATAGCTTTGAATTCTGCATTCTTTTCATGAAACCTGCTAAAGGAAAGTAGGAAGGAGATTCGTAATACTTTCTCGTCACTCTGAGGAGGATAGCTAAGAGTGGGTTAAACTGGTCCCTTAAGTGACTGTTGGAAAAAGAAGCCAAGTATGGAAAGGACTATAGCACCATCCTCAGTGTTACTCCTTTCTCTTTCCCCAGAATCTCAGAAATGAAAATCAAGATCTGAGCCTTCAAATTACTGCTCAAGTGCATTGCCTTTCAATTGGATTGTAGAAGAAAATGAGGTAAAGTATGTCATTGATTGTAGAAGGGAGCACTGACTGTGTGTTTAAGTTTTCATTTGGTTGAGGAACTTCACAATAATGAAGAAACCATCTCAAGAAGTAACGTACATTTTTTCCCAAACCTCTCAGATTTAGCTCTGTAATAGCTTTGAATTTAAACTACGCTAGGTGAACAATGGCCAGATTCGAATCTCATATTTCCCTTTTCTCTCAAGTTAATCCTAGGAGGCTTACAGGTAAGACCCATGCAGTGGTGGGATATACCTGAGAACAGTAAAATCCATGTGAAAGAAATTGTTTCATGAACTACACAAAAAAGAAACAATAAAATTATAGTGTGACTCAGATCAAGAAGTGACCCACTGGAGAAAGTTCTGATGCTGAAAAGCTTACTCCTCTTGCTTTTATCCTGGCGTGTCTTGTATTGTTTCTTTGTAGGAGCATTTCAGAACAATGTAGGAAGGTAGTCTGGATTCGGCTGGTCTGTAGTTGTTCTAGAGGTATTGTCTAAGGAGACATTTTGGCTTGCGCCGCTCTCTAGGCTGTTGGACTTCTTGTTTTGCTTGTGGCTGTTGATCTTAGGGTACAGGAAACCAGAGTGGTATCCAGAAGGAAGCTCTACTCCTTGGACATTGCTGTATGTTACTGTGATGCTGGATATCTGGGCTGCAGGTGGTACACAGTGAGACTGTCTTTTTCTTTGTCCGATACCATTCAGGCTTTCATCTCTCTAAAGGGTGCAAGGATTTAAAAGATACTAACATCATAAATATCTACAAGGAGATCAGGTTGCATCATCTATGAAAAAGTGGCATATATTTAGATAAGCACTTTGCCAATCTGCATCACTAACTAAAAAACAAAGATGGAGAAAAAAGTAGGTCTGCATATTTATATAGTATTTCATGAACAACTTATGAGGGAAAAAAATGTTTAACAAGTTAACATGCTAAAGCATAGACTTTTCATTTTCTGTTTAGGAGCTGGTCTGCTTTGATGAAAGACCAAGCTAATGGCAGCACATTTGACTACAAACTGAAGTGCTGTGAGTATGCTCAGACAGACTATGAATTCAAGTAAGTAAGGAGTCCCTCCATAAAGAGCGACTATTTAGGTTCTCTGGGGCAACAGGTGGTGTGAAATGTAGTGATAGCAGCATGGATGGTTGAAGGGGAAAGTAAACTAGAGAATGAAGTGAAAAGAGGAATTGAGGAAGAGATTAATTATCGTTTTTTGTCAATAGCAATGTTATCTCTCTCTTTCACTGGACCAAAAAATGAGTGTTAGGATGAAGATAGCAGTAGCTGGTAGGGATCACTGATAGCAATAAGTTATAATTTAAGATTTTTATATTACATTTAGCTTAATACTGTAATGAAAAATTTGGCTTGTTTACATCTGTCAACTTTTATTTCCCTGTCTTCTGTCAAGAACTAAGGCAAGTTGACTTCACTTGTGGCAGATGTCCAAAAAAAAAATTTATCAGTATTCTGTAGCTTCCTTGCATGGAAGAAGAAACAGACAGTAACAAAATATCCTACTGAATAGGTAATATGGCATGTTTCAAAAGCTTGCCTTGATTTCCTCCATGTTGCATTTTTTAGATGCTTGCTGCTACAACATTAAATAGTTGAACATGTCATTTTGTTCAGCAGTACTTGCTGCAAGACTACGGCTGTCTCAGAGGTACAGTCATCAGAATGGCTCTCTCAGCTTACTTTGCATATTATTTGTATAAAGATGGCACAAAATTAATGCTTCCATGCTCCACTAAGGAATGACAGATCTTATCATAAGACCTACTGAATGAAAGAATGTATTCAAGTTCCTTGAAGAAATGGGACTTAAGGAGAACATTGTGGCACATGTTTTCTCCTTCTACTTAGTTTCAGCAATGATCTACACTTTTTGATCATATTTTCTGTATTCTGCTGGGGGTAGACTGGGTTGTCACTATGTTTTGTTCCCTTGGTTAGTTAGACCCATGCCAATTATTAAAATAATAATTCTTACAGTAGGTGTAGCAGTGTACTCTGTGACATTCAGTTCCACCGTGGACATGTCATCAGCATCTACAGCTGTCTGAAAAATAAACACAGATAAAAAAAGACATAAATGGCATGTAGGTATGTCACGATATTTTACATACATGAAATTCAAAGTATAGTTAAAAAAAGGGGGAGACAACAGAGGACTGGCAGAAAAGTAGTGATATGCTGAAGATAGCCTTGGTTTTTATCTCTCACCATATATGTTATTTTGATAGCAAATGGTGAGACAACAGGCTTGGACAAGTGATTTGGACAGTGAAATACAAATATTGCTGAATACATACTGAAAACCAAACACAAGGCAACATACCATTCAGATGCTAAGTTCACTAAAAGAGCACCATTGCTTGTCAGAAGTGCAACAAAGACAGCTGAATAATGAACCAGGGTGGAAATAAAAGTTGATGACCTTTCACAGCCTCTTAAATGTTTACTTACTGTGTTAGCTCGTAGGTTATCCCCATCATCTTGGCAAGAACCTTCACGCTTAATTATGGTAAAATGCGCAGATCTGTTAACCTACCAGTTGTCAGAGAATTTAGATATTACACGGTCTATTACCTTCTCACAAATCCCAGAATCAAGGCTCTTCAGTTTAGATTTGGTTCTTATGTCACTAGTTTGAGTTGTGCCTTTACCCAGCTTGTAGGAAATCTGTCTGCTAACAAGTCTGGAGAGTGTATTGGGGATATCAGTTTCTGTGTCAGTACAGCCCTAAAATGAAAACAGCAAAAATAGTCACTCTGGGTTCCTTAGATTTCCATAAATTTGCCACAAGAGAACCAGGTTTACCTAGACAGGAATTGTAAAATTAACAGAAATTGTATAAAAGACATTTCACGTAAGTTGTGCCATGCATGACTTCACAAAATCTTTGCCTATGAGACGTACAGTCAGAACTATCAAGTCTTTTGCATCTAAAATTCAGCTTCTTTTTTCTTTTTTTTTTTTCCTCCAGAGGATGCACTGCAGATTTTCAAACAAAATAATGTTTTATTATAGTCTATTGTTGAAAAAGAATCACCAAGAAAATTTTGGCTTTTCATATACATAGAAATGTCATTTAAAACAATTGCAATGAGTAACTGAAGTGTAACTAAGAGTGTAAAGAGTATCTAAGTAACTAAAGTGCTTAGTTACTTAGTAAGGTAACTTTGGATTGCAAGAGGTAGCTTTGATGCTGAATATTTTCTCTTTTCTGCTGCTGTGCAAAACACTGGGTTTCATTTAGATTGGCAGCAGCAAGCTGTTGAGGTGATGAGAATGATTCTGTAATGGATTTACTGGTTTGTCTAAATGTAATAATAAATATGTTTCCAAATATATCCCACTTCACTTTCAGAAAACATTATCTGTTTCATTACAACCTTGCTTTCACTAGAGAACTATTTAGTGACTATCAGTTTCTATTCTTGTGTGTCTGGACTGCAAATCTATGATCAGAGAAGTACACCCTAGCAGTATGAGCAGATTTTCAAGAGTGCTCTGACTCAAAACATCCCTTACTTTCTCAAATTCCTTTAATTTTAATTTTTTTTTTTAAATTTCCACTCTTCCTTCAGTGTCACCAACCATCAAGAGTACGAAGATGTACGTTCTGCTTTTATACTTCAGCCTTCTGGCTTAGATTTCACTTTGTCTCTCTACATTCTCTGGAGCTCTTGTAATAAGCACCATAATGCATTTCATCTGAAGAATGTACCAATTTGAAGGATTCTGTGTGAAAATTAATTACTTTGTAATTAAAAATGCGTGTATCTCCCTTACCAATTCACTGTCAGAGAGAGAAGACAGTCGCCTTTTTCCTTTCTGCGGCCTGCTTATCTCAGAAGACTGGCTGTTTATGGTCACTTGTCTGGAGGAGGCATAACTGCTGAGAGACTGTGAGTCTTTAGGAGAAACTCTCAGCAGGGATCCAAGACAAGGAACATATGTTGCAATGGCTGTTCTAATGGATGAGAGGTAAACCAGTCATTTTTTTTTTCTGTTAGCACAAAACTTCAATCATCATAAACAATGCATTTATTCAGAGAGCTGGACTAATGCTGCATAGCCTGGAAAATTACCGAGTACAAAAAGACTTTTCCAGGTATCCAGTATCTCATTTACAATCACTCTGCGAGATCACTTATTCACAGTGTTCTGCAGAACTAACATTTTTTGCTTGGCAGGGATAAGAGCATTAAAATATAACTCTTTGTACTGAAGGGAGCTATTAAAATGATGTTTTGTCTGCTTTCAGTTTAATCAGGGCAAAAATAAATTTCTGTCCCTTTAAACTGAACCCTTCAGAAGTACCACATAATGAATCATTTTAATCTTCCGCTAAGCAGCTCTTCTAGCTTCCTCTTACACATCTGTTTGCCAGCTATCTGTAAAGTTGTACAAAATGTAGTTATATTACAGTATTTCTTTCCTCATATGTAGCGTAAGGACACTCTTTTGCCTAGCTTTCTTCTTCCTTCCAACATTCCCCAGTTAGATGTTTATGCCCACCTCTTCTCTATTCAGTTCCCCAGTAGGTCTTTGTAAAGTGTATGTATTGCTTTGCTGCCATCCATCAGATCTTACAGCCTGCATTTGAACTTGTTATGGTAATGACCCTAGATGTTACAGCTCAGAAGAAATATCTCAAAAATGAAAGCTTGAAGAAAGCTGGGGGGATATACAGAGTAGGGAAGAGGTGGTTTGACTTCAAATTGCATCTCTCACTGGCCTGGTTAACAAACTGCTATTTGCAACAGTGATAAATGTCTGCATTTCTCATGAAGATAATTTAAAAAATGATGGTGCTTTCCTTTGAGGTGGGAAGGTTTCTATATTTTATTACGGAATCTGTAAGTACAGATCAGTATCCGTAAATGTCTCTAACTCCTATCTTCGTAGTAACTTGCTCCAAGTACAAATTCTACTGAAAATATGGCATTAAGAAGTTTTCTGAAAGAGGGTAAGGCTGTCTTACAGAGGTAAAATGGGCAGGTGAAGGAGAGTTCATATTCTAGTCCTAAAAGTAACAATTATTGTCTGATTTTCTTTGCTATATTAAAATTAACTTACAAGAGTGAACTTACCTGTATTTGGGGTGAATGATGGCATAAATGATGGGGTTATGGATGACAGAAGCTTTGGCAGTCACAGCTGGTATGGAGTTTGTGAAGGGTGTTAGGACGTGAGAATACCTAGAGTAATGCAAATGCATTATATATTTAGTGTTGAGTTCTGTGTAGTCTATGCAGTTATACACTGATAAGACAATGCTTTATTAGCACTCCAGAGAGAATAAAAGGGGGATTTCCATACCCAGTGAGAGAAAAAATTTTATGTCCTTTGTCTGTAATGTTTAACAGCATTATATTTCTCAGAAACATTTTTAATTACATTTCTGAGGAACACTATTTTCTTGGGACTTCTTTTGCAATACTTCACTGCTGTGACTCAGGATGGTAGTAATTCCCATGCTGACAAAGCCAACATTCCCTAGTGACAAAGTCAGCCTTCAATGTGAATGTGCGTTGATCAGGGTATCTCTGTTCCAAACTCAGCAGATGTACTTGACCGCAGATAAATTTGTGGTTACTAGATGGGTGTTCAGAATGAAGCATTATAGGGAAAGATAACTGAAAATTATTATTAAAACTTTGTTTCTTTATGATCTGAATTTAAAAAATGAATGGGGAGTATTTTACTGAACTGAACAGTTAAGTGAAAATATTTTTAGGCTTCATATGTCACACTCATATTATTGTGGCTATGCATGTACAGGTGAAAGGACTCTAAAAGATAAAAGAATTATGACGCCATGCTGCTATCGCCAGTTAATTTTTGAAGGTAGCTTGAAGTAGCCCTTAAGGTTTTGGTCAGGAAAAATTAAATGAAACAGCTCAGACCACAATAACAAAAACATTTTGTAGGTAGTTTCTAGCAGGCAGATTTTCCATAAACCTGCTTGGAGGCTATGAATATCTCTTCCTGCACTAGTAGAAAGAGTTCTAAGTGAAGTGGCCCAGTAAATCAGTCTTTCCTCCCAGCAATAATACCCTTTCTGTATCACTGCTCCTCTTCCTGGGAACACAGTCTAAACTCCATCTTTCCATTAGCCTTGTATTCTATATGATTGGAGAAAACAGATTTTCCTCTCAATCCTCTCTCAGAAGAAGGTCTGTCATATACATGCTGCAAACAAGCAACAGAATTGCGTAAGTGGGTGGCAGCTCATTTTCCTGCTGAAGAAATTTTTCATCATACTATGCAAATATTTATGCTCTGTGATGAGGTGGAAATGGCTTGCTAATGATGATACAGGAATCATTTTGTCAGCTGCCTGAATGTGAGATGTCATTTCACCTCTAATTTAAGGCTTTTTTTCCTGATAAGCATGTTCTCGATATACAATTTTTAACATGATTTCTCCTAATCGTACTTTTAAAGCATTGGTTAGAGGTGTAATTCTTCAGAGATTCTGGAGAACAAATAACAGCATGGCCTTGCTGGAAAGCAGTTTTTGACCCTGAGATGAGAGAGATGATGCTTTGTTAAGACTGATGGAGTGGTTGTAGTGACAAAGGCTGAGAAATACTGACAAAGGCTTTTGTTTAAGCCAACGATTCCCAGAAATACAACCTATAGACAAGCAATATTAGCGAACCAGAATATTTTGTAAAGAAATGAAGGTACTTCCTTAATTTTGAGTATGTTATTACTCTGCCAAATGAGTTGGTTTTAGTCCAAGAGACTACATTCACAGACTCCATGTCTGTTTCCCATCCATGGTACACACTGATTTTATCTGAGTTCATTGTAATACATGTCCACAGAAGACCTGCAGCCTTGGTCTGTTAATCTCTGAAAAAATCCCAGAAGCATTGCCTAAAAGGCATAGTTCAGAAATGGAAAAATAAAAGAAAAAAAGCTGAATAAAGCTGTGTTGCTCACCAGATGTCTTCATGAGCAAAATTTGCAAATGCTCATTTGTCGTATACTGTAGAGTTACAAAATTGTCCATTTGTTCATGTTTTTGACAGTGTGAGACATGGGATAGAGCCAAGCTCAGCAGGCACTTGATCATCCTAAGGTAGATGCTGAATCATATAAGACAGCGTGACATTACTACATAGCTAAAATGTAGAGCTTAAAGCATCTTTTAATTTTTTAATTATTTTTTGGTGGGAGGCAGTATCTTAGAGCAAGTAGTGCTGCAGTGTAGCTGTGCTTCGTTTCTTTGACTTCTTGCTCTTCTCTCTCTCTATCTGGTCACATATGACCAGTGATGGGTACTGAGTACCTAAGTACCCCTGTGACAGGAAATGGATGCTGGGGCATGTCCTGAGGGTTTGTGTTTCTGAGTGAGGAATGTATTTACCTTCATGGAGAAAATGTTTGCTGCTGCTTGGAATTGCCCCTGTAGATGCAAAGGGGGAGAATCCTCTTAACATTTTTTCTTAAGTAAAAGATTTTAGAAATCCTATATTTTGGAAGCTGCCTTCCTAAACTGTGTTAGAAAAGAGGCCCTGCAATGGCCTCTCCTTCAGGTGTGTAACAGAAATCAACCCGGCCTCCCAAAATGCTCTGTCATACGTAAATTTATCCTGTGTGTCAATTTTAGGAAAACCTAATTTTTATTTTTGACTTGAGAAATACAGATACAATTGCTTTGTACTATCATAGGAGTCTTCCATTTGAGGATTTGCAGCTGACAAGACTTTCTAAAGCAGATAATCACAATGTTTTGCAAAGGCCAAACTAAAACACAGGAAAATTCACAGGTTAATATGGAAAAAATACTTGCATAGAGCCAAGGCATGTGGACTCCCAATCTGTTACTTACATTGGATTGTATCAATTATAGTCTAGTATCAGGCTATGTACATACACAGTATTAATGGTATCATGTTCTTTATTGAAATTACTGCATAGAATGCTGGCAACTAAATAGATGAAGAACATGCTTAGGTTGTTTATGATCTTTTATATCCAACATGAAAAAGCTCCCCAATGCAAGTATATGCTAATTTTGAACTTGCTTATATGTGTAAGCGATTTCAGCACTTTGATGTAACACAATAAAATGAATAGACTTTTGTAAGTTAAAGAAGTGGAGAAAGAAAAGAGAATCAATTCCTGAGTGGATTTATTGGGCCCCTTATTTAGCATTTTGGTGCTAAATAAATTTCAGATGTTTCAAATATCCTAGTTCAGAGAATCTACATTCAGAAATCATCACTGCAGTAATGTTATGTTGCCAGTAACAATTGGCCTGTTTTCTTTTTCTTTTTTTTCATAACTTTTTTTTTTTAAGTCAAACCAAGAAAAAGTCAGAGTTAGCATGTGCCTCATTTCTTAAATGTCACTCCTAAATACGTGAATGTTTTGGCTGCACTCCAGGCATTAAAATTGGCTAATAGCTTTGACTTTCATCTGTTTTCTACAGTTTTACACCTTTTGCTTTCACTGAATATTCCTTTGTTGATACATTCATAATTACCCAGCAAAAGCTACCAGAGAAACAACAGAGTATGGTGACCAGGAAGTGACATAAAGCAAGATGACAGTCAGTGCAGTTTTGGCTATCTTCCACTCATTTTTCATCCTCTGATACTGTTTCTGGAACTCTTTATTTCCATTTTTGCATCCAAAAGCTTGAATAGACCTAGGGGAAATAAACATACAACAGCAAAAAAACAGGTAGGGAATTGAGCAAATGGCTTCATAAAGTGGGTCAACAAGTACTCTTATGCTAGTTTATGCTAAGTGTCATGCACTTTTAATGTGTGTTAATGTATATACATGACCAGCCCTTTCATTGCACTTTCATTGCACTAATCAGTGGCAAATTCGTATGTGCTTCAGTGAAGAAAATAGTCCTGTACCAGAAGAATTTCCATATAAATTGGGTATTCAAGCACTGAACAATGCTATCGTTAGAGGAGTCTTTGCTTCTATAGGTCCAATTTTGCTACCTGCTTCTCACTTTGTGCTTCTGAGCTGTGTGACTAGGTATGCTGATGTCTACAGGACAGATACCTACAGATTACAAATGTAGTGGCAGACGCTGACCTTTATTTTTACAATACCTTTTCTTTCAAAGGCCTTTAATTGAATGGTTTACCTCTTTTCACCCTTTGTCAAGCTTGTAGTTTAATTTGACCTATATTTTTGTGGAATAGTTGTTGATACACTGTTGTTAAGTGTCTGATATTCTTCTAGTATTTCTTTTGGTTGGTTAATTTCTGTGGTCCTTTCTCATCCTTCAGATTTCCATTGCTGCTACTCATACCGTTTCCTGCAGCATTAGCCAATATACTGAACAGCTCTGGCTTAAATTCAGGAATGGCCCTTCTAAGCATCATACTTCTTACCATGTTGACTGTTGACAGAATTCTTGTTTGGTTTACTTTTTCAGTCATGCATACAAATTAAAAGTGAAAATCTTCCCAATTTTCTTTTCTTAGTCTTTGTTTCAAGAAAATAAGCAGGCACTGAAATGGAAGGATAAAAGCTTAAGGCTATTGGCTACTTACTTGTTGGCCTTCTTGATAGCCTCAAATATAAAGACATAGCTGTAAATGATAGCAATCAAAGGAATGAAAAAGACAAAGCAGAAAAGCAGCATTGTGTATGCACGTACTGATGGTGTCAAAGTCATGTAGTCCCAAGAACAAGAAGTCATCAGACCCTCAGGAACGTATGCACCTAGAAAGAAAGACAAGAAAATGCATAAGCCGTGATGTGATTCTTCCTCTGTGTGCAGAAGTAAGAGAAAGAAACTCAGAATAGCATAGGATTTAGTCCCATTCTCATAAAGGGGAAAAGAGTTTTAAAGGATATATAATTCTTTGTTCAAAGCACTTCTTTTTATTTTCTTTCACTCTGTTGCCCTGTTGTATTTATGTTTACAAGTTTAAGGCTTCAGATCAGAAAGCTGAGTAATTTTGTTTCATAGAATCATAGAATGGTTTGGGTTAGAAAGGACCTTAAGATCATCTAATTCCAGCTCCTCTGCCATGGGCAGGGACACCTTGCACTAAACCTTGTTGCCCAAGGCACTGCCCAGCCTGAACTTGAACCCTGCCAGGGATGGAGCTTTACAGCTTCCTTGGGCAATCTCTTCGAGTGCCTCACCACTCTCACAGTAAGGAACTTCTTCCTTATATCTAACCTAAGTCTCCCCTGTTTAAATTTAAACCCATTACCCGTTGTCCTATTGCTGCAGTCCCTGATGAAGAGTCTCTCCAGCATCCTTTTAGGCCCCCTTCAGATATTGGGAGGCTGTTGTGAGATCCAGGCTGAACAGACCCAACTTTCCTGGCCTGTCTTTGTATGGGAGGTGCTCCAGCCCCCTTATTATACTCATGACACTTCTGGTTTGATTTTTTTTTTTTAATTAAAGAATTATGAACACATAGGTGAACTTTATTTTGCAGTTAAGGGAACAATCAGGAGAGCAAAGACTGCCTGCAGTACTTGTGGTACCTGGGGTGTTTCCCATGGTGAAAATGAACTAGGTGTATGAGCAGACTTTATCACTGCAATGAGTCCTTCATTATTTTCTCTCTCCTCTTCAGTGAGTTTGTTTGTTCTCCTTCACCAATGAAAGAATATTCCCTACCACCCGCCATGCCTGGCTCTATCTCTATTTTCAGTGTTCATTCCTCATTCACAAGCTTGACAGTTGGACATTCGTCAAAAACAAGTTCGTGAGTCACCTGGAAACATCCAGGACCCAACTGGGTGGTCCTCATCTCCTGCTGGCAATTTAATTTCCATTTGCCATGTGCCTGTGTTGCCACTGGCTTGTTCCCGACAACTTCTACGAAGTTTTCTGAGTATACCTTTTCAAGTGTAACCTCCAGGTCCATAATGATGTCAGTTCCTTGGAGAATGTTCCTGTCTTGTTGGCAAGGGTTACCTCCAAACATGAATCAAAAGTCCCCAAAGAAGTGTGAGAAGATGGGAGCTCTGCTGCCTATCCTTCAGTCCTTCTCACGATATGCATTATACTGCTTCCTCTTTTCATCTGACAGCACCTTGTAGGCAGCCTCCAGGTCCTGGAATTTCTGCCCCCAGGTCCTGGAATTTCTGCCCCCAGGAGCTGTCAGGGTTCTTGTCAGGATGGAGCTTCAGCACCAGTTTCTGGTAGGCCTTCTTGATGTCCTTGATGGAGGTGCTGCAGGACCTCCCCAGGATCTTGCAGAAATCCCTCATCGTGGCAGCCTTCCCACAGAGGCAGAGCAGCAGGAGGCAGAAGCAGCCAAGCCAGCCAACGGCCATGACACAGCAACCAGGCCTGCCGGGGGAGGCAGCAGGGAGGTGGAGCAGCATTTCAGTTCCTGAATATTGTTTAAAGCTCAACATAGTCAAAGAGCATCTCACCAAATACTTCAGTGGATCTTGGATTGGACCTACATTGTTTTTAAATATCTCCCTTTCCTGTCAAATTGCTGTCTTCCCAAGGAGTGAAAAGAAGCTGATTGCTACAGCTACCACTTTTTTTAAGCTGGTGCAGCCAAGAGAAATTTACTGTGCAAAGGAGAATGATTTATTGTGCAGATCAAACTGATTTTTTCATGAGGTGAGTTCAGTACAAGGAAAAAAGCATCATACATACATAATATTCTGCCTGATATAAAATACAATCTCCTTAAAGGAACTGTGTCAAACTGTTAAGTAAAAAAGTTGTTAACAGCAGTGTCTTTTTAACTTTATATTCTAATTTTCACTGTTTTCTGTAATGTTTTCTGTTGAACTGTTAAAAGTACTGCACCAGATGTGCTCAGATACATCCAATTGAAGTATGAGAGTTAGTACTGTGAGTGCTATTAGAATCTAATTACAAGATAACAACACCTTCAAATAACTATTTTACCTTCTCCAAGTAAGAATCTAGAATCTAAGACTATATTGTCATTTTGTCATTCCAATAGCTACTCATTCAACTAAAGGCTGCTTCTCCCAGTACTGCAGTTTGCCTGCTTAAAAATACTTCATGTTTATGGGTGACCAAAATGACAATAACAAGACAATAACAAAATTCTGCTGAAATACTACTCAGTAACTGAGTTGGTTGCAGCATCCTTTGGAAAGGTCAAACACTGTTGTGTTCTCACCTCAGCTGAGCTGACACATTCTCTTCTGGAATTAGGAAGCACAATAATGGGCTAGAGGTTTGAATGATGATTTCATTCTAACTTACTGACTGAAATGGATGACTCATAGGAAACAAATAATGGCAGAGAGATGGATTAAAATGAGGAAGAATGACAGAAACTCTATTTGTTACAAGTTGCAAGGATCAAGATGCTGCATTGGTGCTCCAATTTGCAGGCATAAGATTCACATTTACAAAAGCAAATTAGTTACTAAATGACATCCTTATTGGAAGCCGTAGTGAAAATACCAATGGCTGAGTGGAGAACAGAACCAAAACCTAGTGCAGTCTGCCCATCTAGAATACAGTCAAGACTTACTGAAGATGTACTTGCAAAAAATACTCAGATTGTTATATTTCGTTGCATTTGGTTCAGTGGAAATAAGTATGGAAAATAGGCAGGTGCATCCTGCAAGGCCAATTTTGGAACTGATTTTATGTACTCTTCTTTATTCAGTAAAGAATGAGCTTAAGGAAAAGTGCTGTTGTCATATAATATGCTGTAATACACTTCCCCCCTCCCCCCCTTTTTGATTAGAGATCTTTAGTTTCAATACATATTTTATCAGTTTTCTTCAAATCTATTTATTCAAGCCTAATATGCAAGCATTAACTCAATCCACTTCTTTACCTGTAACTGATCTTTAATCCAATGCTATGAGGGAAAAAAACTTATTCCATTTAACTTACTCCATCCAAAGAAGGGCGGGAGGCTCCAAGCCAAAGAGTACAGCCAGACTCCTACCAGAATTATTAGGGCCTTCTTCTTAGACATCACTCCAACAGAAGCCAGAGGTTTTGTGATGACAAAATATCTGTCCAAGGCAATCACCATCAAAGTGATCATAGATGTAATGCCAAAAAGAGCTCCACAGAAGGCATACAGCTCACAGCCTTTCAAATGAAGATGACAGAAGTAGCAGTGAAGTTAATCTACCATGCTAATTAATTTCTTTGATAGTTCAAGACTGCTTCTTGTGAATGAATGTCTTCTGGAATTTGTAAAGCAATGGAAGTTCACTTTTCCTGCAGCTGGAATGTTGTCTCAAAGCTGCTGTCTGTCTTGCCAATTACATTATTCGTGGAGATAAACTTCAAAGATTTTGCTTGAATTGCTGGAGACAGTGACACTTAGCATGTTTTCACTCACTGATTTCTGATGTTTCTAGTGGGATAATTAACTCCAGTTTTACTGCAGCTCCACTATAAATGGATGTTTTTTTAACAGTGGGTTATAGCTACTTTGATATCATGGAACCATTTATATTTCAAGGTCAGCATAGCTGAAGTAAATATGCAGACTATGAATATATTAATGAGTAATTCTGCTGAAGTAAACCTGCAGACTATGAATGCATTAATGAATTATTTTAATTATTGAAACAGCCTAGTGATCAAAAGCAGTGGTTTGGGTTTTTATTTTAACATGTTGTCATGGTTTAAACACTAAATCAGCCACGCAGTTTGTTCACTCACTTCCCCCTTCCAAAAGAACTGTTGTGGTTTAAGCTGTAAAACACGCATTTTGTTCGCTCACTTCCCCCTCCTTCTTCCCCCCCACTCCAAAAGGGGGGGGGGGGGAATGGGGAGG
>JANRGW010011755.1:0-14075 GCA_024733675.1 Psilopsiagon aymara
CCCCCCCCCCCCCCCCCCCTTTTGGAGTGGGGGGGAAGAAGGAGGGGGAAGTGAGTGACCAAACTGAGTGGCTGATTTACAGCTTAAACCATGACACTGCTCCATACTGGGATGTGTAAATATGCAGATAACACCAAGTCAGGTGGGAGTGTTGATCTGCTGGAGAGTAGGAAGCTCTGCAAAGGGATCTGGACAGGCTGGATCAATGAGCTGTGGCCAGTGGTACGAAGTTCAACAAGGCAAAGTGCTGGGTCCTGCACTTGGGCCACAACAACCCTCTGCAACACTCCAGGCTTGGGGAAGAGCATCTGGAAACTGCCCATGGGAAAGGAGCTGGGGTGCTGATTGATGGAGTTGAACATGAGCAGCTTGTGCCCAGGCAGCCAGGAAGCCACCAGCATCCTGGCCTGTTTCAGCACCAATGTGGCAGCAGGACCAGAGCAGTGACTGTGCCCGGGCACTGGTGAGGTTGCACCTTGAACCCTGTGTGCAGTTCTGGACCCCTCACTACAAGAGAGACATTGAGGTGCTAGGGTGGGTCCAGAGAAGTGCAAAAGAGCTGGTGCTGGGCCTAGAGCACAAGTGTGATGGGGAACAGCTGAGGGACCTGGGGGGTTTAGTCTGGAGAAGAGGAGGCTCAGGGGGGGCCTTATTGCTCCCTACAACAACCTGACAAGAAGATGGAGCCAGGAGGAGACTGGTCTCTGCTCCATGGAACAAGTAACAGGACAAGAGGAAACGGCCTCAAGCTGCACAGGGAAGGTTTAGACGGAGATAAGGAACAATTCCTTCCCCAAAGGGTGCTCAGATATTGGAATAGGCTGCCGAGGGCAGTGCTGAAGTCACTATCCCTGGAAGGGTTCATGCACCGTGAAGACGAGGCCCTCAGTGACATGGGTTAGTGGTGGCCTTGGCAGTGCTGGGGTAAGGGCTGGACTGGATAATCTTAAAGGTCTTTTCCAACCTGGTTGATTCTATGATTTAACAGCTGCTGCTCAGCAGATTGCTAAATTAAATGGAATGCCCTGTTCTTGCAGGGGTCAGAACGCATGACCACAAGGGCTCCTTCTTCAATCCTGACTTCAGGCAGTGCTCACCTTCACTTTAAATGGGAGTTTTGTCTATAAAGAAATTGCAGAATCTAAGCCTTAACTGACAGACTGTCCTAACCAAAGTGCATTGCTCTCACTACGATTTTTATTTTCAAAAGGAACTACCTTATAACATAAGAGCCAGGTGCAGAGTAAAATTCCACCCAGCCAGGCAGACAGTTCACGAGCTGAACTAAAAACTCAAGCACCTCTAACATCTAGGTTTTAGATTTAGAATCTATTCTGCTCAATTCAATTGAACTTTCCACTTTATTTCCCCCCAATATTAATTAAAAGTGGCCACACAAAACGTTGGAAAGGGAACAGAGAGCTATTTCCTGAATCCTTATACCACTCAGAAAATCATTTAAGTGATAGGACTCCACATTTATAGAAAAAGAATCCTTCTTTTTTTTGGGGGAGGGGGGTGCAGAGGTGAAGTGGTAGAAGTTTTTGGACAGAAGCAAGCTGATGAAATCAACAGCAGATTGCAAAATGTTTCGATTAACTCATGCCTACACTTGAGACGTAGAAGTTCTCAAATGAAAATGTCACCTCTCCATTTAGAGCGTCTGTTGGGATTCAAGCTCCTTTGCTTTGTGCTGAGAGCCTCATCCAGGACAGCCAACAGATGATGACACCAGCTCAGCCACCAATTCAGCTGTACAAGTCGCATGCTCACAGTTTGGTCCAAGCCACTATCACCTGCAACCAACTCACAAGCCCTGGCAGGAAGCACACTGCAGCTGCCACATCATGGCCAAGAGGTCTCCAAGGGCACACAGGGCTCATACTGTATAGGCAGAGCTGCTCCCAGGGTCTTCATCTGGCTCAGCCACAGACCTGGGCCCTTCCCACCACAGCCACCGAGCTGGCATGTGCTCAAACCTGGCCTAATTACAGAGGTGCACAGTCTCCTTACATGCAGACACACAGACACAACTGTGTACAGATGCAACGCAAAAGGCTCCTGTTTGTGGCTGCTAATGACTTTTGCCTCAGTAACAGCCCTGCACTGCTGTGCACATCTGCCTGGGCTTACTGCTTCAGTGACCACTGCATGGGGGTGGGAGTGGGCAGGAGAGGTCTCTTGAGTGGAGGGGATGCACAGCCAGTCCTTCTCTCTACTCCCTATTCACCGACTCATGCAAAACAAACAACTACGCATCACGCAGTGCTGTATAGACAGAACCCAGCTCTTCTGTCCTGGGTTCAGCTGGCTTAAAGCACCACACCTTCTCAAAAACCTATCAGGCTTTTTATGTTAAGAATGGCCAAACTACAAACACCACAGATACAAGCACAAAGCAGGTAAAAAAAACACCAGTGGCTTTTGTTGGGTTGGTTTCTTCTTTTTTTAATTTCATGTCCAGAAACTGAACCAGCTGCTGGCATATATTATAATGGGTGTAGGGAGGACGGATGCTCTCTGGCTCTGCATATCTCATATTCAGTCAGTGATGGGGCTGAAGAGTTTACCGAGTTTCCACTTTCAATCCTGACCTTTGTAAGAGACTGATTTTTCTGGATGCTGATATCCCTCAGATAGCAATTCATAAAGAGCAACTGCCTAAAAAAGTAACCTTTGAAGAAATGCTTCTTTGTTCTTCCTATCCGTGACTTTTCATTATTAGAGGTGAAATGGATTGAGCCATGTCACATCTGGTTTATCACTCTTCCAGCACGGCTCCATGGTAGCCTACATACTTTGTATTTTCAATGTTGCTTTGGGCTAAATTAGGGGGAGTGAGAATAAGTCTTTCAGAATAGGACAGGAAATGTATCTTAAAGAGCACAAGAGGACTTAGGCTTTGTTTTTGTTTTCTTTGGGTTTTTTGGAAGGGAGTGGGGGAGAGACTTGTTAAAGAAAAAATGAATCTGTGAATGATTCATAAACCATTCAATTTTCAGAATCAAGTAGTTCCTCTTCCCTATTCCTCCCACACCCATGTTGGAAGTAGTCTAAAAAGGAATCAGAATAAATGCTAACTAACTAAATTTGGTTTTGTTAATTCTACTGGGCCCTACATGAGAAAAGCAGTCAAAGCAAACGTAAGGATGCCAGTGTGGCCACTGCTTTGCAGTCTGGTATAAAAGCAACCATGTATTTGAAGCAAAGGATCCAGAGAAGCTCTTTATGACATCTGATTGCCTATGCTTGCAGACCACAGAATATGACTCGTTTTCTTTGAACTGGATAGGAATTTTAGAGATTTTGACAGAAGCTAATAAAGACCAACAAACTGCTGAAAAAGTGTTCCATAAAACTCACCTATAAATTAATACCTTAACCATCAGTATTCAAATTAGTCCTTTTAGTGTGGTTATTTATATTTCTCTTGGTTGCTTTTTTTTTTTTGACAATTGGCTATTTAGAAAGATCAGGACTGTGGCATAGCAAAGGAGAAGGAGGCATGTGATGACTGTTGCAATCTTCAAGAGCTCAGATGGAAAGCTGCTATAGGGACTGGCATATGCCCTGACTCAAACACCACACATGCCTCCCAGCATGGCTCTGTGAGGACCACCATGCTGTTGGGTAGCCATCAGAATCGAGCAGCATGACTGCCAGAGCCTTCCACAAGCAGCTCTCGTGTTGCTACACTCTGTTTTTTCCCACTACATTAAACCAATAAAATTTCCCATAAAACTAAAGAACCATGTGATGCTGACAAAAAAATGTATATTTAGCAATGAGAAAGGAGAAAGCAGCCCTGCTAATGAAACATCAAACTTGGCTAACCTGTGAAGAAGTCTTCAACTTCATAAGGTTCATATGCCTGAAGGTAAAATGACTGAGTAGGTATTTTTGTAAGCTCTTTATTGTTCCATTTGTAAAAGCCCTTCTCTTCCTGCTCCACTTTCAAGTTACGTTCCTTGTGAGGCTTTTTTCTCCTATAGTAAATGTAACACCTTAACAAAGGAATTTTGGGGAGGGAAGGAATTAAAGAATTACCAGAAAATTATCGACTGTTGTCTCATGCAGTACCACTCTCACAAGCAACAGGACATTTACTGGACATTGATGTCTCATTACATCTAGTATGTAATTTATTTCTCTGCTGGAACAGAACTTATCAGCTTTGCCCATGTGGAGAAAATGTTTCTACCTCAGAAACAAATAGACCACCACAGGCAGGAAGCTGGAAAGCTTAAATGAAAACCTGCCACATGATCACCCAAGTTAGCTCGCTACCGACACCACTAAGGCAGCGTTGCTGCAATGGGCCAGAGGTGGCATCTCAGGGCCAGATTTTTGACAAAGGCTAGCCTCATAGAGGGATGATTTAGAAAACCAAGAATAACAAAAACTGTTGGGTACTGTGAGCTCAGAGAAAGCTGGACTCTTTATCTAGGTGTCTCTGGAAATTCAGCATTCAACAAAAAACCCTGCGTCAACAAAGTCCCTCAGTTTTGCCTGAATATATAAACAATAATGTTTTAACTGCTGAGAAAACTGATACACTATTTGCAAAGCATTACGAAATTGCACATTTTTAGTCACTCTTTTCCAGTGTCGCTTTTTAGTCACTTCTCTTCTGTAATTTCCAGAAGAAATTACTGTGAACTGAAATAGAATATATTTTGACTAGTTATATAAATTCCCTATTTAATAGCTTTTAATTTTGTAACTTTTCATCTGTGTTTGTACTTGGCAGGACTGCACTGTGCTCTAGCTGTATGTACAATTTAAACTATAAATTTCAAATAAAGTTAGTCATCCACTCAACTTCAAGAAGAAGAGAGACTTAACACTGCTTAAAAAAAAAAATATTCAAACCCTCACATCAACTTAGGTAGGTCAGAAAATGCTGAATGGAGGTAAAAAAAAATAATCCCTTTGGCCTCAGACTAAACATAGAAAAATCCCAGTCCAAAAGTGCTTTTCTTAAAGTTATGAGCTAATGAACAAAATAAAGTTTCATGAAACGTTAGCTATAAAATCCAGCAACAATAACGTAATCTTTATTTCTTTGCCAATTTGACCACTTCAGAATAGTAACAAACAAAGTGAAGTAAACCACACTGAGAACTTCTAAGAGGTTTTATCTCAATGAAAATAGAAAAGGACCAAAAGACTGGGCCAAAATGTATAGAAAATTCCAAATAGAGAAAATAGTTGTTTACGACTGACTGGAGCCAAGGGTAACAAACCCTTTTACCAAGCTGCTTCCAGAATCCCTGGGCCTTTGTTCAAGGACAATGGAAATGCCAACTGGGCCATCCAAAGCTGCAGACAGGCAGAGGTTATCCATCCCTTTGAAAAGAGATAAAAGGAAATTCTTGTTTGAGTGCTTTGCAAACTCTCAAATAAGTGCTCTTCATCTAAAAGGCAGGATCACCAGCAGAAGACATATAAGCTTCTGAGTTCCTGAAAAATTATTAATGTTGAAGCATTGTACTTTCAAGATGCACCTCTCAGTATCTGAAAAACCTGCCAGATAAAAGCCAATTACTACACAGAAAGCATTTAGAGAAATCAGTCTGGAAGCCCTGCCCTGTAAAACTAAAATTCCCCGTACACTTTATTGCACACGCTTTCCAAGATTATCCACTCCCTCACATCAATCCACATAAATCTCTTCTGCCAAAACATATACCACAGTACTTACCGATAAGAAAAGACATGAACAAATTTCTTATTCGACTTTTTTTCCCTCCCTCTGAAGAAAAGACACTTTTGAACAGATTCGTGACCAAGATTCCATTTGTATTCACACAATGCTCTTTTATGAAAAGATGTAATGCACCCAATTATGAGAGGAGCCCCTGCAAAAGCCATGTCAATGGCTTGACTTTGTCCACATTCGTATCAGCACAAAGTAACTAATTTTATATGATGCTTGAAAATGCAGCGCTATGCAAGGAAAAGATTACACAGGAACACTTACAAGCTAAAAGTATTCATTCTGAAAGGATCAGACCATAGAAAATGCAATTTTTAAGTGCAGAGCAAAGGGTAAACAGATTTGAAACTGGGTTTACCCACATTTCATTCCTTTTGTACTTTGGCATGTTTATGCCTAACACGCATGTGGTTTTCTGATGCAGTTGCTGTTACCGTGTGGTACTTGGTTTAGCCTCCTACACTCTAAATGCCATGGTATCTATGCAAAGAGATAAAGACAAAGCAATAGCCTTAGCTCTCTTGCTCAGTTATCTGAGATGTTTTGTTTTCTTCATGTTGTTTGAATTTGTTACTTATCTTTGAGGTATCCCAGTAGTCCAAATAATCATTCGTTACATGTTTTCTGAAGTTACCATTCAGTATGTGTTTTCTGAATAAGTTACAGCCTGCAAAGTCATTTCTTGGTCAGAACTTTAACATCCACAGATAGAAGACACATCGCAGGATACTTCGAAGTCAGATCTTGTGAAATACAGGAAGATGCTAACCAATGCAATTTAATACAATTCCTGCATCATACTGCTGTTAAGATTATGCATGCCAACGTGAGCAGGCAGCAATATTAAAAAACATACGCAAATTTATTTCAAATAAGAACGATGCACCAGCCCATAGCACTCATCAGCCTATGCAAACTCTCAGGAATCCAACTTTCACTACAAGTGTCTTTTTGGATCTGTTTATTTCAGAAGATGTGGTATGAATGATGGTATAATAAGTTTTACTATGTTTTAGGCATAAATGACTCATACATCATTCCATTTGAAAGAAAAAATCCTAACATACAAGTACAATATGTTACCACAGCTGCTCCATGGGAACAACAACATATCCATTTGGAAGGAAATACATTTATGAAAATGCCTGATTAGCAGAAAAAGCAGAAAACAATTCATTATAAACAGTAATATACAACACAACTGCTTTATTTGACATTTTTATGGTTACAGTCTGTTTTCATGGAATCTATTGGATTAAAATGCATCCAGCTCTTCTCCTCCCACCCCTATCCCAGATTAGTCTTCATTGATGTTATCAACAGAAATTAAACCCCCCCACCCCTCTAGTTTTCTATAAACCAGGCTTTGAAGGAAGGGGTCCCACGCTAGTTGAATGTGAAGTTGCTGGACAGAGCGCACCAAATCATCTTCTTGCTTCAGGCATCTACTACCAGGATCCCAGTTTGGGGGCAGAAATGCATGTTTCCTCTCCTATTTGCTTTGCAAAATACTGTATTTTTATTTTGAATGCCTCCTATTCCCTGCAAAGGTTATGAACTGGTTGCTTCAAAGCTGGCAGGTAATGCACCTCTGAGAACTGTACAACATACATAAAGTGAAGACAAGGCAGCACCACCTACATCACAGCACATATGACCTCCTACAGACAAGGCTTCCTGACGGCCCAGTCTCCCCTTCTACAGCCAAGGAAACTGCTACCTCTCTACCTTCTTCCATCTTGCATCTCTGCCCTTCTATTTTCATGCACTCTTCTAATAAAGGGATACCCTTTTTATTTTCCCCTCATACTGCAATTGAAAAAAGGTTTGAAATGCTTCTTCTGTTACAAATTAATTTACCGTAGAAAAGGAGGGGAACTTCCACTAAAAAGTTATCAAGATGAGAACATGTGAGAGTTTTGAATGTAGCACTAGTTAAATAATTAGGCCATTTTGTGTAAACCACTGGCATTCTATAATATACGTAGAAATGATTTACATTTTGTGCTGCGTACACAGAACATTTTGTGATGTGTACAAGGAACTTTTTGCGACGTGTATATGGAACAACAAAATACACAGGCAATATTGATAATACCAGAGTTTCTTTTGATGAAATCAAATTCAGACATGTTTTAAAAAGAATGGGCTAAGTGGATACAGTTGGACACTTCTTTATATTCTCCAACCATTCACCGAAAGGAACTGCAGACTCTCAACCCAAGAGACTCAGAACTACCTTAATTCCCACACAGTACTGGCGAGACATCTCAGATGGCTACTCAACTTTCAGAAAACATAAAAGACACAAATGGGCAGAGACAGCAGGTAACCAGGGAAAAGACACCTAAATGTTCTGCTTGATTAAGGCCAGAGGACTAAGTCTGGGTCTCCCACCTTCCAGGTGAGCACCCTGTCTAATGAGCTCTCAGCTGATAGCAGAGCAACTTCTCCCTCTTTTTGTTTTTTAGTAAAAATCTCTGAAGAACTGTGTTTAGTTCCTCACTGAGATGAATGCCAAGCCTGCTAAATTTTTCATGATGCTGAATTCTTGTCCTCCTTCCAGCCCTAGTTATGTGTGAACATTTCAGGCTCCCTCAGGCACTACTTTACTACAGAGTCCTGAAATACTTAAGTCTATTAAGACCTAAAATAAACATGCAAAAAGGATGAATTTGCTAGCTGTTCACCCAGTCTACATCTTAAGGAGGCAGAGCCTACACCAGTGAAGTCTGGAAATTATTCTCAGTGTTGCCAATGAAATGATGGTGCACTTGGCAACAAACCTATGCCAGCTACCACAGTGGGGGTTCAGCTCCATGCTACAGCAGGAGCAGCACCGGCTGCAGACTGGGAAAAACTGGCCAAATGGGGCTGAGCCTCAGAGAATCAGCTGGATTGCAAGTGCACAGCCAGACTGGAAGGCGTGACGCTGGGTTTACTGAACACGCACACAATGACTATTCTGCATGCCCATTACCCCTGGGTTTCTGCCCAACTGAGTCCCTGCCTCCTCCAGTGCTGCCAGGAAAGGGGGTGGCTGGGGGCAAGACTGTGACTGAAGAATAACACACGGCTTGGCCTCAGGTACCCTCCTCACCAAAGGCTTTCCTGGAGCAGAAACTGCGCTGCCTGCAAGCTAGGCTGGCCTGCTGTGGCTTGAAGAAGGAGCTTGGAAAAAGAAGGCGAATCACCACGAAATTTTCACCAGGCCTTGAAAGGCAGCAGACAACTGACTGAATTAACCACTCGGCTCCAAATATAGAACACAGGCTATGAGCTCTGCACCCCAGAACCATAGAAAGGAGCTGAAAGAACACTTGTTACAAATTCCTAGCACAAAATATCTGGATTTAAAGTCATCCACTGAAATAATTTTAGGCCTACTCCCAGTTTATCTATGTATTCGGTAGCTGCTCCCTCCAAAGTATGGAAATAGACCAAGACTTGTTGTTTATCTTGAGGTCTCTTATTCCCTACAGCAACTCCAACAGCACTTCCACCCACAATGCTCCATTACTACTTTCATATTCATTGTTATTATATACTTAAAAAGGAAGCACAAATGGCCAATTTGTGGCCAGAAAATACCATGCCTGATACCAAACCCAAAATTCAACACTGCTGTCTGAGACACTCTAGGCCAGCTGTGAAAAAGTACACGTGTGGATATACAGAGCCTATGTTGGAGATGCTATGCACTAAGAAGGCAATGTGGACAACCAGTTCAGTGTAATGACACACTGGCACGCACAAGCCCACAGCTTATACCCATCCCTGGCATAAACTTCAGAAAGCTCCCAAAGACCACATCATCTTCTACATAATGCCTCTAAACTCCCGCTTTGCTATTTTTTCTTTCTTTCTTTAAAGTAGTTTGTCTTTTTCCATGCCTGTTTCATGTTCGAAATAAACTTTCAAAAACCTATTGTTAAAAATTTCTCTTATATAGATATTAGTCCTTAGGAGACTTGTGTTCAAGGTCCCTGTAATGAACTGGATTCAACATGGGTTTAATATATCTATATAATCCTAGCAGGTGATCTTCACGAAGCACAACCCAAGACAAAAAGCCCTCCAAGATTTTGCCATTCAGACCTATGAGGGATTTTTTTTTTCCTCTGGCAGCTGAAGGTTGCCAACATCCAAACAAACTGGGGTACTGATATCCAATTTGTTCCTTGCCCTGATTTTGACGCTCCCAAGATACTTTGCCAAAGACATGTTTCTGAAGGCAAACCCCTGAAGATTTCTCTACAAATTATGAATATGATGGGGAGGGAGGTGGGGAAGCCTTCCCAAAGCCTGCAATTCTGTGAAGTGCATGTATTTATCATTAAAAAAAATGGGACTGAAATAGAACTTGTCAATTCTTTTACACTGGATTTCCTTCTGTTGGTAAAGAACGATGAGGGTACTTCAGTTTCCTGGTCTGTCCATAGTAATTGAAAAGAAAAAAGAATAGGAATGAAATCACTATCAAAACCCTTATACACAAGTAGTGCCCAGTGCTGTAGGTAAATTCCCATTTAATCTTTGCCTGCCAAACTGTTCAAGTTAAATGCACAACATGTTAGTTCCATGTATCATTTGTAATTGATTTTACCTCATTACCTGGTCAATTTTTCACTGTTTACCTCTCTCCACCTTTCCTACCTTCATTTTGGCAGACTGGAAGTACATCAATACAGAAATCATTTCTTCCTGTAATTGGCAAAGTTCTTAAGCGTAACTGTAAAAATATTGTAAACCCAGTTACAACAGTATTCTTTTCTCATATATGAGCTTCCGATATGAGCATGCTGCTGTGCCAGTCTGAGTGGCACGCCTGTGATGAATCACACCTCATGCCCCTGAATGCCCATGGCAGAAGAAAAAGTGAATCACTCACGTCTCCCACTGAGGGGTGACAGGACGTGAAATACAGAGCAAAGTGAAGCTGGAGGATCAGAGCTGCCATTTTCTACATCATGTGGGATCCTGAAGGACCACAAAGCCCACTTCCTTCAGATAAAAAGCAAAAAAAAAAACCCAAAACACATCAAGGACAATCTTTTGCTCTATCTCCACCTGGAGTGGAAGGGAGATTTCTTCAGCTGAGCTTTACAGTACAATCATGGCTATGCTTCTGCAGACACCTGAGGAACCTTACTGCTTTTTTCTTTCAAGCAGCAAAAGGACCTGCTGTCAAGCATTTCACCTGCAACATTCTTCCACCCTGTGGGGTGGGAACCCCACTTCAGGGAGCTAAAAGAGCTCAAATACCTGATGAATTCAAAATCTAAGCCTAGTGTGACTAAAAACCAGTTCTGAATCCCTAAAATCTGAATACAGAATCCAAGCACTGACACCGCTTTATCCAAAGAAACGCTCGATTGTGACCCCAAACTTCTCCTTCAGTCATTTTTTTTTTTAATACAACTCAACTTTGCTCACCTTTGAACGAGAGCTGTATAATGAGGAACACCAAGAAAAAGATCCCCCAAATTGAAACATGACAAAAGCTTCACTCAGATACCAGGCATGGCACTGGTACACATTCACTATCCATGAGCTAAAATTTGACTAGCGTAATTTAAGACTGATAACTTACTGATGGAAGCCATATGTGCTTTTATTAAAAGGAAACTGCCAAAGTAAAATACAGCTTCCATCTGACTTTTTCTAGAGTACCCTGGTTTCTAATAGTATCTCAGATTCTGTAACTGAAATAACCACTCTATATAGTCAGTACTTTTTAAAGTCTCCTTCTCATTAAATGAAATAAATCTTGCTTTTTTCTTCAGCTGTTTGCATTACATTCTCAAATACCAGTAAAGGAAATGAAAATACAAAAAGTAAAGAAAAACAACCCAGAAAAATACATTACTAAAACTTGCCAATAACAGTAGAAGCAAGAGTAACATTTTTAACCCCGTTTTTAATAACTGATCTGATTTTAATTCACGACAGTTATTACATTGGTGGGTCCAAGGAACTTTGTTGTGCTGGGTGTTACAGAAGTGTGTAACAAAAAAACCCACTCCAGTCCTTTCTCTGTATGAGGTACCAAATGGTTGGCACCAGACAGCACTCACCCGAGTGAGAAAACTCAAAAGCAGAACAGCTGAATTACTAGTGACGATGTGTCACCCCTCTCCCCAGTGCCTTGCTACTTGAGGTCTCCAATGTGGTTAATGTGCTGCCAACTTCTAATACAGGTTCCAGAAAAGCTCTAGGGAATGGCAATCTGCAAGCCTAGTGTCTATGTACTAGTTAATAGAAACTATAATAACAAATATAGTAAGTGGGCGAACATCTGAGAAGAGTAAAATTTCAGTTTTCATAAAGTGAAGCCCTGTCTTACAAAATTAACCCAATCCTTTGAATAGCTCAAACATGTGAAACCAGTGACACAGTTATTGCAGCCCTACGTGAATTTCCAGAAGGCTTTTAACAAGTACTCCACTTAAGGCTTTTAAAGAAACTAAGCACCCATGGCAAAATAGAGGTCTCTGCATGGCGACATAACTGATTAAAAAGCATAAGCAGAAATGTAGTGGTAAAGGGTCAAGCCTGCATAGCAGAGGAAGCCTACCATTGGAGTACCACAGGGATCTGCACTCAGACCTGATCCTCTTTCCATACCTGTAACTGACCTGGAAAGGTAGCTGAGCACTGCAATAACCAAGTTTACAGATGATACAAACTTATTTAGGGCAGTAAGGATGAGGGCAACTGGTGAAGAATCACAGGACCTTATGAAATTGAGTGACTAGACAATGAAACGGTAAATTAAATTCAGTGTGGATAAGTGTAGAGTGATGCACACGGGAAAACATAACCTTAACTTCACATGTACAGTGATGGGCTCTGAGCTGAACGTTACCACACAGGAGTAAGACCTTGAGGTTACAATAAACAGTGCCATCAAAATGTCAGCTCAGTGCTCAGCTGCCAAAAGAAAACAGCCCAAATGTTAGATACTGTTAGAAACTGAGCAGGAAGCAAAACAGAACATGATTATGCCACTTCACAATGCCACCCAGTTCATGTGCTGCCCCTGATTCCAGCAGGCAGGAGTTTAGGGGACATGCTTTGTCACAGAGTATTTTGTGTTTAGTTTTACAAATGCAGGAGCATAATGGGAAGAAGCTTAATGCAGAAGAGTAACCTGTAATCAGTGGTTCAAAGACAACAGTTTTAAACACTGTCTGCACCTCCGTTTTATAAGTTTTCTCTGAGACTGTATCCAAAATTCCAGGAGATAGCACCGTCTAGATACTTGCTGATAAACCACTCAGGAAAAAAAGAGAGGTCGACAAATTACACACACACAATAAATGCGCTCTATTAAAAAACACTGCTGTGCATCAAAAGCTTAGGTACTGCTAAATACAGAAGCTTTGCTAGTATTTGAAATAGCCAGGAAAAGACAAGTTTGAAGATTTGCCTTCACTCTACTGGTATACAGAGAGCTAAATATCACTTTGCCATTCCATTTTGAAGCAAATAAAGATTTGAAGCCTTAAGGGTAAATACAAGTGCCCGCAAAAGGGTAACTAGAAACAAATTAAACTAAAAATCCTTAAAGTCTTACCTTTTTCACTGCTCTCTTTATCTCATTTTCTTTCCTATCACCTAGTCTGCTCAAGGTGCCACTGGAATCAGACCCTTCAGTGCTTCAACAACACAAATCTTTCTACCCACTGAGGTTCTATAACAGGGAACAATTAAATTAAGTCTAGACCTTCAGATTTCTAGCTAATCCCTACTACAACATCTACTTCTTGCTTTTATGAGAAAGGATTTGCTTGTCTGCTAATGGACTGATACTACTCATATCCGTTTAATTGCACAAGCCATGAGACTGTCCTGGTTTTCATTTGGATTGCCAAATATCAGACACAGAATTTGTCTATCAATACTGGCTACACTTAGTGTGCTCTCTACTTACTTACTTGCATGATTTACTGTATTCACTTCACATATGGACATGCCTGTTTATAAGCGAAATACACTACCACCAGGACACTACAACCTAGACAGTAGCTTTGCCCATTGTATAATACAGAAAGATAGAAAATGCACTGGAAGCAAAGCCACAATTATGATGAATAAGTCATTATTTAAACTTACAATTGTATCAAATATGAACATAAGTATTTTTCAAAAAGAAATAAAACTGAGCAGGGTATTTCGTTAGTTTAAACTTACAGCTAAGAGTTGCTACAGCAGAGCGTGGATGGACTACAACAGATCGAGCTGCACATCATTTTTTGCTTTTGTTCCAGCCTTATATTTCATTAAATATCACTTAGGTAGGAGTTATTAAAATTCAAATGTTATAGTATTCCACTGCGCAATAAGGATTTAT
>JANRGW010011755.1:14175-24621 GCA_024733675.1 Psilopsiagon aymara
GCAAAAAGGATTTTTTCCCCCCCCCCCCCCCTTATAAACACACTTCCCAATTTGTCTTGTCCAAACACGTTTTTATAACAGGTCATGAAGGACACTCAGCAGGAAGTGCTCTTGGAAAACAAGCAGTCCCAACTAACAAATAAAGCTTCCACAGGGAATAAATGTCATGATTTTAGTTAAAGTAGAATGAAGAAAACAAAGTAAATATTGGCTGGTAGCAACACACTGAATATTTCAGTCATGGCAAGTGAGTAAAAGTTGATCAAACTTCTCAGAGACATTCCTTCAGTATTCCTAAAGCACTGCACAGATCTAGTGAAGCTGTGAGAGCAGTAGACTGAACCCAAGGCAGGCACATCAACTCCCTAAGTAAAGCTCTGCACCCTTCTACCAGACAAGATGACTGGCGTTTCAGTACAACTACAATTACTTTTGTTAACTGGAGGAAACTAAACAAAAAATAGGTAGCCAACTCTTCTCTCTCTTTATTCTATTGTTCATTAAAATTTAAGTGATTTTCTGTCTCCTGAAGTGAGAGAAAAAACATTAATTACTCACAGAGACCCTTGGATTGCTGAATAAATCGTTCCCTTGACCCCATGTTGTTTTCTGAGGACTGGGCTAAGTTGCTGCAGCTACAGCAGCTACCTTGGAGCACTGGCAGTAGCACTGGGCAGCTACAAATCACCGGCAGAGCAGGTGAAATGTGAAACAGCAGCCGGCCCCTTTAAAAGTCCTGATGTACCCTGAAACTTTAATCCTGTCATGCAGTTAGAAAACACTGGATTAATGAAGTTTTTTTTCAGAAAGCCATTCTAACTGAGCTCCTCATTACAGATCTAATTACAAGCTATCTTTATAATGTACACCTGACGACACTGTGTAAAGCACTTCCCTTTAAAGGTCAACAGAACTAAGAGAACAATTTTGCTATTTATAGTAAAGGGTGAACTTTTCTTATTTGGCTGTTTAAGCAGCCAACCCTTGAGTTTAATGTAATTAGGGAGGGGATATTCAATTTACAGTATCCACAAGTAATGATAATTACAGTAGTTCAAAAAAGCTGTTGGTAAGCATAAGAAACCTTTGTAATTACATCCCGTTTCCAAAATGACTTGAGCACTGTGAACTCGAAGCATTTCAGCAAATGAAGGCCAAGGCACATAAAAGGAGAGCTACGGCTCTTTAAAAGCTGCACTGTTTAACATAATGAGCCGCCCGACCGGAGGGAGATCGCAGAACGCACTCCATAACTCACCCCGACAGCCCATGCCATCTCCTTCCCGCTCACAAACATCCATTAAGGAAAACGTAAGCCGTCTCGCTCATCACCTCCTTCCCATCCTTTGCCGGCATCACTCAGCTCCCCTTGCTGAGCGGACCCAGGGAGCCAGCCCATGTAACTCTGCCAGGCTTTGGGAGCCTGTCTCAGGCTCCGGCTGCCGTTCCTGTCACGTTAGGAGACTGCTGGTGCAGTGAGCAGGGAAGCGGCGACGCGTATGTGTATGTGTGTCGTCCCCCCCACGCACGGCAGATTAGCTAGGTCAGCAATCCGCCAGGACCAAGGTGAAAAATAAACAAATAACTACGTTCACAGCAGCCGTGGAGATTGCTCTCCGGAAAATTATCCAGGCATTATGAGGGAGACGGTATTAAACGCTGCCACTTGCAGCTTCACGGCTCTCTGCGTATGTGCATCAGCCTGCGATGAGCACTTAAGGTGTATCACTGGAAAGCTTGCCCAGCTGAGCATCTTCCATTAAGTTTTTGTTTTAAAAGGAGATAGCAGGAACCTCTCTGGCTGTCAGGCAAAAGGCTTGTCATAATTCATTAATAACACAGCCCTGCTCAGGTTTCCTTCAATGAAATCAGGCAGGCAGCCTATGAAAAAAACGCTGAGTGTACAACAGCTTCTCCAGAGACAATGCAATAAACTTGCCACTACTTGGCATCATTGGATGTCTGAGACAGGGATGACCAATGCTATTTGACAAGACCTGTCAGAGCCCCTTAAGGGTCCTAGCAAAGAAACCCACAAAATAAACAGTAATTCCTCAGCAGGATGCAATTCACTGCTTGGAAGTGAAAACTTCACGCTTTAGCCACAGAGACAAATGTACCAGTCTGCTTTTGCTACACCGGGGACAAAGCTAGCTATTTACTCTGATACACCATTTGTGTCCAAAGGGAAAAAAAAAAAATGGAAGAGGCAAGGTAAAATGCAACAATAGCAGATTATTGCAAAAATTAACACAACTATCCCAACTCTTCCATAGGAAGCTTCATTTCCTTCCAAGTAGGAAGGATAGAAAATACAATGAAGCTATCTGTTAGATAAGGAAACAAGCTTAGGCTAGCTGTCAAGATAAAGTCATTAGGGCAGCATTAAGGTAGGAAAGGCAGAACAGGATTAGCATGCATCCATCATACAGATCTAAAGTACACCTGTTAAGTTTAATTGAGTCTTACGTACTTCCTCCTACGAGATCTGTTCATCACAAAGAAATGAAGAAGAAAGGTGCCCTTACCTGCATTCAATCCACTAGCATTTCATACACTGCTTCAAATGACAAAATAATCCAGTAATACGCTAAGTACCCACCAGTTCACACACAGCATTCATTATGATCCAACATTTAAACAGTGTTTAGTATAAAAACTAGTACTCCAAATTTTGTTTGTTATGACAGGGTTTCCAGTTTTGCATTTGATTTTTTGAAGATGCTTTATCATCATGTAACAGTAGGAATCCAAATATATATATATATATGTATTTTTATGATTAGAATAAGCAACAACCATACTGAAGATGGCTAGTTATTGATTTTAGAACATCTGTGTCACAAAATCATCTTCTGCAATAAAGTGGGCTCAGGTAATTTGCAAACAGCATAATATTATTGCTTTCCTAAGCTTCTTTGTGTTTCACTTAGGCATGATCATTTATTTTGAATGTAATATCTATGGTCTATAAACATTATTAGAAACAGCACTATTAACATGTCTGGAGATTGCTGTATTCCAGCAGAATCCAACTGATTGTACAGAAATCAATAAAGGTATTTAATGACTTCATGAGAAAAATAAGTGACCCTCACACCCTTAATGGATTAATGTCACTTATGTGCAAGACATTGCATAATGCTGACACAGAGCTAACTCAAAGCAGTGTCACTTTTCATATGAGTGCCTTAAAACCTTATCAAAGGGAAACTGTGTTTTAATGCTATTTCAGATGTCATTTTTGAGAGGATTTCTACAATCCCATTTCTCAAAGCAGAAAGCATGATCTGAATTGTTACAAGTAGCTTTTGTTATTGTCGCATGTACTAGGTCACCCTCTGATTCTGGTTGGTGGAATGAAATCCTGAACGTGGAGGAGAATAACACATGGAAACATTCCTCAAACAACTTGTTTACTGCCATCTTTCATCTCTGAACACACCTTTACCCATATATCTGAATCTTTAATTAATTACCACCAGCAAGCTGTGCTATGGAAGGAAAACTGCTCCCCAGAGCCAGGCCTTCAGCATGAGACAGACAGATGTGCATCTCCTTGATATGCTACCCAAGAGTCAAAATGGAAGGGTTATAATCTAAATGACACATACTACACCATTAAAGAACTGCTTGCTTCTCAGCTCCGGAAACTATGATCAGATCTCTTAAGAATACAGGCGTCTGACCACCTTCAATACACTGCGTTTGTATCCTCATTTTACATCTATTCACCCAAAAGCATCTGTAGGTCACAACAAACCATCCCATGCTCATTCCTTATTTTCACTTTAAGAGACTAAATGTGGAAATATGCAGTATCTACTAGGTATTCTCTTCAGTGACATGAGGAGCTTCTTTTTGGGAAAGCAGCAAGTCAAATTCACGATGTCAACATGCACTGCCTAGGCAGGCTTTGCCATCACCAGACTGCATTCATATTTCCTCTGGAGTAAACCCAAATGTAACTGAGGGGAGCTGATGTTCTAGTTTCTTGTTCTACATGCCCTATTATAATAATTTTTTACCATAATTTTCTGCTCAACATGAAGAAAAATAAAAGCACACACGGAGAAATAAATTCCCCCCCCCCCCCCTTCTTGTCCTAAAGACAATTTGGTCCCAGCCCTCACATGCAGCTTTCACCTGAAGAAACAGGAAAAAAATGAGTTTAGGTAAAACAAGGAAGCAAGTGCAAAAGCTTTTTCTGACTGACTTGAGCACTTCCTTATTCCTCCCCAAAGGATATGAAAACTCCTCCAGTAAATGTAGCATCATAATTGTCTATAATTGACTCCATCCTTCAATATTTAAGGCAATCTATAAAATATGGATTGTTTTGTCAACTGGGAGACAATTTTGTGACACCAAACTGTTTATCTTGTTACAGTGATCTCAGCTGCACTCGATATCATTTGTTACCCCTCACACCACCTTATTTCTGCTGTAATCCTGAAGCTTGCTACATTTAATGCACTGCACACTAGTCAGTGCTACCAAAACTAATTACTTGCTGAAGATCATTGTACTAGGGGGTAACAGGCGAAGCACAGCCAATGTACTCAGGCAAACAAGCTCTGTTCGAATACATCAGTGTGCTTCACACTACACTGTCATTAATCCATCTCACAACTTAGTGCACTTGAATCAGAAGGGAAGAGGAGAAAAAAAACACTTTAAAGGTTTATCTGCTTTGCGGTGGGTTTTTCCATTACACCGCTGTTCTACCTGCAACATTCTAACTCACACTGCTAACACCCTGGCCCTACAGACTGTAACCACACCATGGTAGTTTTGCAACAGACTCTTGGGTCACAACAACACCACTGCTGAACGGGAATGACTGCATCTGGCCGTTTCTGTTAACCGAACAAATGCAAATGCCCCACGAAGGCATCAGCAACACACAGTCAGAATGATGGAATTTGCTTCTTTGTTTTTCTCCCTGTGTCTTCCAAAAATGCTTTTTGTTTATACATCTATGTGCTGCAAAACTGCCGCTGAAAACTAAGGTAAGTAGAAGGAAGATAAAAACTAAAATCTAAAAAAAAAAAAAAAAATCCAAGTACCAATAGCCACAAAACTGCAGCAAATAATTGATAGAAACATAGATGTAATCCTGTCCATAGCAACAGTTTAATTATGAGCATCTTGGCAGTGAGCCTGCTCTATGTGTTGATTTTCCCCAGCAGAGAATGTCATACAATCCATCTTTGTGTTACGCACTACATGACTACATGGAGAGGCCAATCAAAGGGGAACAAAGAACAGAGAAGTTGTAGTAAATTACTGGGGTGATACAGGAGTGAGTACGTTGCCCATGAATAATTTCACTCCTGAGAATAAGCAATCCTGAGAAAAAGGAGGGGTAGGGAAAAAAAATACCAGGAGGGTGCTACCCACAACAAAAAAGTACTAGAGTCCTTAATTACAATGATTACAGCATGAAACATGAATACTCCTCTCTGATGAATGACTGAATTCCTGGTACCCGTTTTAAAGTACCCCCTCTCAAGTTCTTGTTCCCAGGATCACCACTGTGTTGTCACCAGCACTGATGGGATCAGAGAAGGACCCTGCAATCACAGGTCAGCAGGGCCCCCACCAGGGACATAGGGCTGACAGGCTATGGCTACATTAGACATTGTAAAGCAAAGCGTGCCAACAGCGGAGCAGCTGCTGCTGAGAACCCAGCAGCCACGTGAGTGGCAGGGTTTCACTTTGGGCTAGTTCCAGCATGGTCCTGCAGGCAGAAGCACATGGACGGCTGAGGATGGGAAGAGCACTTCTGTAAAGCTTTTTTCATTTTGGCACCATCCAGCAGGCATCAGCATGTCTGCTCTCACATAGCTCCATGAGACAAATCAACATGTGGTAAGCCAGGAGATTTGCTGAAAAGCCACACTCCCAACCCACAGTCACACACACGTATAGGGAAGGTATAACGTCATTGGTGGGGTGCAGAGTTCACTGCAATAAACTAGAGGGCAAGGCAGCAACAGTGGCAACTTTGTGGTAAGGGCATAAGGGGCAGCGACCCTAAGTGGAAAAGGCAGCAGGGCAGGCTTAGGAGGGGGTTTAATACATGTTGAAATCCGATTGTGACCGTTTCTCAAGATACTTGTAGGCAATTTCCAGACTGAAACAAAAAAATAGTAGAATCATATTTTGTAATTAACCTGATTTCCAATTTCTATGTTGGAAAGTCTTTGTTACACAAACAAACTAACAAGTTATGCTGCAATGAATGAACTCTGTTCAACAAAATGAATATGACAATATATTTCAGTCTATCTGCAACTACAATCTACTGCATTTATTTACACACAAAAAATATCCCTTAAATTCCAGACCTACTTTTTTTAAGCAATATCAAGGAAAACCTCACTGAAATACTGAAGCAGCAGTTTAAGATTATACTGTCTGCTCTTTAAGGAAACGTTCTGGTAATTTTTAAGCGTGTGAACAAAGGTTTTGTGAAATCCTGTTAGGCTATTACATGTGGTAAGAAAACCATCAATCATTTCTGCAGCCTGGTGTCCACATTCACAACTTAACTCAATAAAGACTGGTTTTAGTTTAGGTATGAATATTTGATGCATGCAACCACAGAAATCAATGAGAACAATCACATATGTTTACATGTGGATCATACCACACATATGCTTCTGTGAAGAAAGCACTGAAAACAATTCAGAAATCTAAATAATGGCACTCTAAAAATGAGCTTCCTGAAGTTCACAGACATTACAAGTGACAGACATTCAAATCAAACACACAGTTTTGAACGTTTAAGAATTAAAGTTATGTTACACAACTAACTGTTGCTCCACTCTACCTTTATTTGCAGGTGTGCGACTACTTCCATCTCCAAGACACTGTGGCTGCATCACAACATGAAAACAACTTTGTTTTTTCTAATATAAAATGCATGGTATGTTTTAGTAATTGCACATTACCCAAGAAATTGCTTTTAAACACCAAATGTTTGAATTTAAGAGACTGCTTTACTTTCACTAGCTCTTCCTTATGTTTAGAACACTAAAGAAAGAAATTTATTTTTTTCAGGGGTAGGGTACAAACTCATGCTCAGTTCATTACATTTATAAAATCTATTAAATCACAATACTAAAATTGGATTAGTTATTTAAGCTTTGAAAGCCTATGATACTCATCTGTGTTCTTCCAGATATGGACATTTTTAGCTCCAAATTCAGGTCTCATATTTCAGCTCAGAGCACTCAAGAGATAACTCTGGCTTTCTAAACAACAATGTACTAAGCAATGTCCATACTTGATAAAAAAAGTCCTTTTGTGTATCATCTCATTTTATTCAGCACCAAACATTCTAGTTTGCCAACAACAAAAAAGTTATTGTTTGATCATCTCTTTACTGTAGGGATTTTCTCATAATAAACACAACATCTTCTAAAATACCTATGTGACTGTACTGATCGAATGATTACCTGAATAACACACACAGCTGATTACATTGAATATTCAGTTAACTTATTTACCCTTCAAACAGCTAGAGAATACAATGAAAGAGAAACCCAATGGAGCTCTTGGTAAAGATACTTTGTCAAGACATTAATCAAAGCTAGAGTAATATGAACACTTACATCACTCCTCAGGAAGTTCACCTTTATATTTGCACAAAAAGGTCATTTGCAAAATCTTCAGAGGAAGAAGAAAAATGACAAATAACTGTGTCATGCTCGGGTTTGAAGGAGTGAGAGAAACCAGGAGTTTGCATCAGACACTTGGAAATTCATAGCACATACAGTGATTTTGATGCAGGTCTTTTAGTTACACTTTTTAGTTGTGGAAGAGAGCTTTTACTTAAAAGAGTGACTGTGCTTTGTAAAAAACATTGCATTTGGAAATTCTTGATGGCAGCTGTGACACATAGGACAATGAAGTTTCGCAACTAACAAAATAATTCAAAGTCCCAATGCAACTGCAAATTAAACATCTATATAATTAATGAACCAAAAAATCAATTAACAATTACAGAATACCTGAAAGATCTTAATGACTACTAAACCTGACATTAAAGTTTGTGGCCATTTAATCTTTTATTACTTTTGTTGCATTACTTTAGCTCAAAGCACACAAATCTGGCTGAAAGCATTTCTGCTAGATCTGTATCACAATTCTTCTCCCTAATTGAAAACCCAAATAAATAGATAAAAAACCAAACACAAATCGGAAAACCCCTACATGGCTACATATAAAATCCAGAAGAGGATGATTTGCCATTCAAGAATTCTTAGCTATTGGAAAAGGTAGCAAACAGCATCTAGTTCTCAATAGTTATCTCGGTCCATTTCCTACTCGGCAGAGTTGGGAAGTTGAGGACATTCAGCAATATTCAGCCTCGAGATACACTCCTCACAATCTTTGCTAAAGTCAGACACACAGCTGTCCAGTTATCCACTATCTATCTTTGTAGAAATGGTGGCTCAAAGTACAAGGGCAGTTCTGTAAGAAACAAGGTGCTACTCCACCTGAAGAACTGCAGTGAAATTTGGTGAGGTTTCCTTAAAAAACACTAATATAAAACCAACACAAAAATACAAAGCCCTATGTGTTAGTAACTCCCAGTCCTCAGGTTTTATTATTCATTGCTGTATTTAGAGTCCAATAGCCTCTTTCTCCAAACTGTGAGAGACCAAAGGGAAGAAGATGTTTCACTTGTTACTGAAGCACAGGAGAAGACTTAGAGCTTGGGAGCATTTCCTGAGTGACTGCTACCCACCCTACACTTCAGATTATACTGTCCAGGTTGGTTTTGATTAAACGGCTGAGAGGTTATCATAACTCAAGTAAGCACGAGACAATTGTAGTAGCTGACAGATGAACACCGATTAAAAACTAAGCTGCAAGACACCTCCCAAACCACATTAATTAAGTTTGACGGTGAATACGGAGCTTCCTATTCAGAACACACAATGAACACACCCAGCCATGGGCTCCTGTTATTTCACCCTGCCACCTCAGGCAATGCTTTCCTGGGCAACTTTTGGTTTACAAGATTAATCCTTTAGAAAATAAATATACATTAACTGTATTCTGGCACAGAGCACAGCTGAGATTCTCAAAGAAAAACAACAGTTTTTTTGGACCACAACTGCAAAGAAAACTTTTCACCCTTACATGCATTTCAATTAAATATTAAAATGGAGGTGAATGTTCTCAAATGGCTATAGTTGTCTGAACTATCTCTGATCATTTCTACCATACAGAGGATTGCAGCACAAACAGGAAGAAAAAAAGAAAAAGCAGCTATTTGAGGGAGCCGGTGATTCCTACACTTCCACAGAATGCCAAATGCGCAAAACAGTAGCTTGCATCTTGGGATCAGTTTAACGACCTCATTGCAGTACTGATCCCAGGCTGTTAAGCCTTGCCTCTGATTATCTTCGGCACTGTAGTGAGCTCATGCAGATGCATTACGTTTGATTTGGGCAGTAGCTTGGGTACTTTTACAGCAAATTCCTTGTGGATTAAACACATATTTGGATCTACTCAGCGTAGCAGTGTTTCAAGAAGAAGCACCAAACCAGACATGTTCTGATATTTACAAATGAAACTATCTAAAGAAATAATCCTACAGTAAAGCAAATCAGTAAAGTTAATGCAAAAAACCCCAAAACAGAATAATGAAATTACTTTGTTTAGTGCAATTATAACATTAAATAAGCAAGTAATTTCTTGTCAGAACTGGTAATGTTAGAGACTTGGACCTTGCTTAGGCATACACCCCGAAAAGAAACGGTATCACAAAGCTCTGTGTGAAATGAAATTGTGTTCCCGCTAACCAGTGAATGTGAAAAAATCAACTCATCTCCATTCTAAAACAAGTACTTAGATTGAGGGTCTCATGCCAATTATGGAAGCCTGCTAAAAATACGTCTGATTAGATAATAAGCTTTTCTTCCTCCCCTTCACAATCAGATACAGATAAAATAAGCCATTCCTGCTCTCTTCAAGATATTCCATCCCACTACATTTAAATTCAAATACAAATTTGAAACGCAAACCTCCTGCTTGAAAAACATGTCTGGGATGTGTTGGGCAGAAAAGACATTCTGCAGGCTATGCACTATTATGCTGGAACTGTGCTCAGAAAAAAAACCAAACAAAACAACAAAACCGAAACATGAGTCCATCTCTGCCATTCCTACACAACTTGACAATACCGTAAAATAGGAAAAATGCTAAAGGAGATACAAATATCTACTAAAAATAATAACAGAAAACAAGCTGAAACAATATAGTACTTCAGCTGTACGCTTGTTGCTATTTCTGAATTTTAATTATGCTTGGAACAAGTGCAGAGGAGGGCCATGAGGATGACCATGGGAATGGAGCACCTCCCATATGAAGACAGGATGAGAAAGTTGGGGCTGTTCAGCCTGGAGAAGAGAAGGCTGCGTGGAG
>JANRGW010011762.1:0-24650 GCA_024733675.1 Psilopsiagon aymara
TCACATAACCATCTTTTGGATTATACTTTGAGACTGTGGTCTTTTAGCACAAATAAAAGTATGCTTCAAATTATGATGCCTTCTATTTGGAAGATGATCACTGTGTTTGTACAGAGGAAAACCTTACCAGATAACCAAATACATAATAAAGACCAACGCAAACTATCAGGAGTAAACAGAAGCACAAACCAGCCCTAAGACTGAGATGCAGTAGTGACTATTGTCTAAGAAAAATTTGTCTTCTCTGCTAGTGCTCAACAAATGCAGGTTTGCATTTCCACCTATTCTGAGATTCATAGATCTGACAGAAGGGCAGTACCCTCGACTGTATGTGCCACAAACTGATCTCCAGGAAGTAGCAAGATGACATTTTTTTTTCATTCTGGATTCATAGAATACTCTAGAATGCTGTTATTTGCAATTATATCAAATGGGAAGGCCTTTCAATGAGTTCCTTTTCAACACCCCCAGCACTTTCTGCCCTAAATCAACTAATCTTCTTTGAGTTTTTGCATAGTGCCACATATAGGTGGAATTTGTCTTGCTTTACCCTGAAGTCCAAAGTCTTCTGATTATGAGTTTTTCCGTAAGAAAAAAAAAAGCAAGCAATTAATGTATGGTAGATGCACATCTGGCCTTGGCATGTAACAGACTGTTCACCAAGAATGTTGCCTCATATTAATGGATTAGGAAAATATAGTGAATACTGTACCATTCAATCTCTCTTAGAATTGAAGATAGTTGCTCTGGAAGAGCCAGATTAATAGTTGTCGTTAAATCTACTACAAGGAAAGCTGTCAGCACTAGTAAAAAGATGTGGACTGTGGAAAGGGATGAGTTTAGACAAAACACAGGATGAATAAATAATTAACAAAATAGGTCAAAGGCTAGCAACTTTTAGATTAGACCATTATGATAATGACGGGCAGTTCACATATTCTGTAGTGAAATAATAATATTCATAGTGAAATTACTGGTTTTCAGTAGTGTGAATGCATTGTGTGGGACAAGCAGGAGTGGAACACATGAGGATCCCACTGAACCTATTCTGGAACATCTGTTGCTCAACCTAGTCATGAATGATTCAAAGGACAAGGTCAACAATGAGGTGACTAAGTTCAGTGTTGATACAACATGATCTGTGGTTATCAAACTGACTGTGAACAGCTGCAGAAGGATATCATGGTATTGAGTAACTGGGTAAAAATATGTCAGATGGAATACCTGGGTGATAAGGGCAAAATAATGCATATGGGAAAAACATATGTCACTATATAACTGTGCCATGTCCAACACCACATTTACTTCTGGATACCTGACATCTCAGAAGGGATATAGAAAAGTTGAATGGTAGCAAGCAGAGCGGCGGAGATGATCAGAAGTATGAAATTGCTTTCATGTGTGAAAGGACTAAATAATCTGGAACACTTTCTCTGTGGAAGAGTCACCTAAAATGCTAGAATGTGGTTGAAGTTCATAAAATCATGAAGGTCATGAAGAAAAATAATATAGATTATTTTCCTTTTATGTTAAGCTATAGGTATATCATGGGTGTGCATATGATTTTCCATGATCCAAAAAGTAGGGACCAAACTGAAAGCAACAGGAAACAGGTTTAGATCAAAGGAAAGAAAGTGCTTGTTCTCAGGAGACATGGTTTATCAATAGGATGTCAAAAGTATAAATGAGCTCAAAACATCCTTTGACCTACTCGTGAAAGAAAGATCCATTGGGACATCTTAAACACAAAGACAGAAATAAAACACCCAGCTCAGGCAGGGCAGATTTTCAGGCCTGGAAGGCTACACCAGAAGCTTTGTGCTCATTACACTGTCACCCTCACTCCACAGGCTTCTCTTACTAACCACAGCCAGAGACACTTGTGCTTATATTGCACCAGAGAGAAAAGTCTGGGCTGCATTAATATGCCTCTGAGGAGCTTATAAAAATTCTAAGGCAGTGAAACTAAAAAGCTAGGATATTTTTTTTTTTAGAAGATCAAATGAGGATTTCTTATTGTAATGACAATTTTGTTTTATCCACAGCTTTCAATAATTATATTTGTAGTTTAATCCCGTGCTTTAGTAGACCCTCCCAAGCACTTCAGGTCCTTGAATGCAAAACAAGTTATACGCAAGTAAGCCAGAAGTAGACATGCTTGGTTGCCTGGTTGTTTAATTAGAAACTGAAGCAAAAGGCATCCTGCCGCAGGGAGACAACCAGGCTGCAGACTGTGACACTGTCATAGCCTTGCTCTGTCTCTCTTTAGCCTTAAGCGAATCTGATCTTGGGCATCCTGACCCTGACTAATTGCATACTGTTTCCTGTGATGCTGAGAAGCTCCTTCCACCCATTGCTGGACTATTAAGCTTCTCTGCTCTGGCTCCTAATTAAGCAGCAGAATGACAAACTTTTTTTGTTGCTGCTGTTTTGGTTTTTTCTGGGGGAAGGGGGTTGTTCTGCTTTGCACCCTTCTTTCCTCCTCTTCCCCAACCCCTGATATACAGAGGTCAGCTGGATGCTTTCTTTGACACTTGTCACACTGTTGAGAAGTAAAGATGTCATATCACCTTTCAGAAGACAAAGAAGGTGATAAATGCACTAGTTTGAGAGACAGAGAGTCAGGATACTAATGAAAATCTCTAGTGACTAGACAGCAAAGAGAATCTCATTTTAAAAGACTGTAAAGGAAAGATAGCTTTATCAGCTATGTAAATGTCAGGTCTAAAGTACACTGGTTTAACGCAGCAACATTTTTCTTTCAGGAAAAAACGTATATTGAGAATTATTTGCAAATAACTATGCAAGCAAGTTTAAATGTCATTCATAAAATAAGTGAGATATCAGTCTCTTCTAGATGTTATCTTGATATTTAAATTTACAAAAATATGATGTGACCTATCTTAAAGGACTTGTTTTTCAGATAATTTCCCCCCCCCCCCCAGTTGAATAGAATTGTGTGAGAAAATGATGTGGGATTTTTTTTTTTTTTATAGCCTACTGAAAGTAGTGACTAAAATTATTCATCAAAGTGTTACCAGCCATAAAAGCATCACTGAGACATTATATTAGCTTATTAGGTAAAATTAAATAGAGACTTTAAATTAATGATAACCAGTTTGCAAAATAATAAATATATTGTGTATGCAAAAAGTAGCTCCATCTGATGTGCACCAGCCACCATATGTAAAATGCCTATCATTTATCCTGCCCCTTTGAAAATCATTTCATTGGAATGTATCAGTTAAACTAAAACACATGACCCTTCTTCTTGTGACATAAACAAAACCACTGAAAAGACATCTCTTTTTTTTTATTTTTCCCCTCCCTTCTACTCATGTGAACTTTCTGGGAAAAAAAGCAGCTTCAAGGATTTTTATCAGCATCTGTATAATGGCAAGTGCATCACATGCATCCTGAACCATTAGCTGCCTACATATGAAAGAATTTGGTCAACATTTAGGAATTCACTTAATGAAAGGCTGGCCTATTAAAGCTCTGCTAGCTTTGGAAGTTGATTGAGCTTTTCTTTTCAACTTCCTGCATCGTTGTAACTGATGCTATGCAGTTCCATCATGTGATACAGTCTAGACAACAAGCTTTCATTGTAACACTTAAAAAATTCAAGTACCAGGTGATATATTTCTGCAGTACAAAGCTCTTTAGAAATCTCTGTGTATAACCACAAATTTAAAAAGCAACAGCTCCAAAAAACACCAATTTATATTTTGGAAAGAAAAAGGAACAACGCTTCTCTCGTACATCCACATGACACTTGAATAAACAAATAGAAAATCAGTGAAAAAAACCAACAGTCAACAGACAACATTTCTTCTCTCAGACCACTCAAAGCAATAGAGACCAGAATTAGGCTCCCTAACTACTGGTTTTCAAGTTTTGGCTGAAACATGAAATCAATGACTTGACATTCCTGACATTTCAAAGCCAGAGTGAATTTTCAAGGCCAGAAGACACAAAGGAGACTGGACAGACAGAGGTGCCTAAGGCTGGCGTGAGAGCAGCGGGCCCTCTACTGGGTTAGCATTGCATCTGTTGATTAATGTAAATGACTGATGTAGGAGAACAAGCAGCAGGGTGGCACTAAAAGAAGAAGTTAGCATGTGGAGAACGTATCAGAAGGGGAGCCCATTGACTGCTTGAGCACTCACCTGCATTTCAAATGCAGCTACATTGCTGCATTTATGAGATGAGCAAGACATGTTTTCTCAGAATTGCAAAGAAAAAGGTTTCCTTTATATGACCTATTTTCTCTTCATGGCTTGGGTAAGAGTAAGCACTACAAAACAGTGTCAGATGGGTGGAACTGGAGACTGGAATTATTAACCAAAATAAGTTTAATCTTATTTTGGGATTTGCAATGCGCATGAATGAGGATAGGACTGGACTCCATTTCCATGGGGTAAGTCAAACATGGGGAACAACATGTAACAATTATTCCCCTTCCAAGGCTTGGGAAGAGAATTGTGTCACATGAGCTTGGCACAGGGTCCCTCTACAAGACATCTGATGAATAGGTTTCAAAATTAAATTTATGAAATTAAATTTAATTTTAGAACAAATTTACAGACAGCATGCATTCCAGCTCATTTTTGTTCAGGCTCCAGGAACTAAGGGTTTGGGGATTTTTTTTTTGTTTTGTTTTCTGTTTCCCAAACTGATTACCTACCTACTTAACTCCTCAAATAATCACCCCTGTTGACTTTGATCTGTACTTACTGTGGGATAACACCTTCTTCTAGGAAGGCAGGTTGCCAGCTTCCTTCAAATGAAAGGCCTGGGCTTATGAAGTCATTTTATGATGATCTCACCAATTATCTTCTTGTCTCTGATCTTCCCTTTTGGGTAAGGTTATTGGGAAAGCTGAGTAAGGTAACTGTAGTCTCAGGACAAATTTACCCTTGTTTATTGTAACTTGCCTTTAAAACTGGATGCAGCGCAATTACTCCCTCTGGGGAAGAACTCAGTAACACACAGGAGACTGTGCAGACATAGATGTTTAAACACAGGCAAACAACACTTTTTATACCAATGATTAGGAGATTTTTCTTTCAGCTTACAGATGAATTTTGTGCTGTGTTAATGCCATTCTGCTTTTGACTTGTTCTGCTCCTTTCATTCAAAAGAAGTCAATAAAGTAACTAGTGGCAGCTGTCCCAGCATCATCAGGAGGGCTTCTCCAATGTAGACTTCATTCAGCATACGCAAGACCAATGACATCAGAAATAAGTATGTATATCATGTTCATAGTACTGTGCCTGTATTACCAGAGTCTGGCTGACAGTGGAATGCAGAAGTTTCTTCTCATACAATCCATTTTTCATGACTTCTCCCCTCACGAGATCTGCAAACACCCAGACAACAGAAAAATCAGTGTCTAAAAATAGTGCAAACTGTAATAATGGCTGGAATCAGACACTGGAGGGAGACACAGTTGCACACACTCATCAAGACACTTTCTTGTCCCTTCTTCCACAAGTATTGAGTGTAGTATGCACTAAAGCCCCACTTGATCTACCTCCATTCCTCATTCGTCACATCAGCAAGGAAGGAAAGAGAAAAAGAATGCCTGGGCCAGTTAATGAACCATAAAGCCCTACACTTTGTTGCTGGGGGAGGAGAAGTGCGCAATTCCTGAATAAAGCCTGCGGAAATTCAGCAGTAATGGTGTGGAACTGTTTTTTGAATCAAGCCCTGAGAACCCATCATGATTTGCATTCATGTAAACACCTACATTTTTTCGTTAACTGAACTGATTTAACTGCTAATTAAAACTAGTCAGTAAGCACAATGCAAAATTAATTAAACCATTTAGCTGGTAGATGCAAATGAGGCAAAGTTATGGCTTGGACACAACCAAAATAAGTACAAGTACTACTCATCATCTGGCAAAATAGTTCTCGAGGTAAATACTTTCCCCAGAGATGATGTAAAGCAATAAAAAAAAAAAAAGAAAAAGCAAAACATACTGCTGACTACGTATGATCTTTCATTGATAAAATGTGCTGGATTCCAGGTTCTCCTCTTTGAAAAATTGACAAATTGGGCTCAGTGGATTTTAAAAATGTTCTCCCATACAGGAAATCTTTCAAAGTAATTTCTGGATCCTAAGTTGCTCTTCTCAAGAATGCAAAGTTACTACTGTCTGTCACTGGCAAGAGTTTTACCTCAATCTGGACTCTGAATTTTCGAAAACTATTTTTATAGCTTTACATGTTCTCAGGGGAAAGTATCTACTTGGCAAACTGTATTGTCCGATGTTAAGTGGAACTAGCGTTTTCTGAGAGCAAGGCCAGAAATGTGTGACTCTGCGGTATCTGTGCTCTGCTTCCTCTTTCTACAGGACCCATGTGCCTCACAACCCTAATTGCACTTATTCTACTCAGACCACCTGGGACAGGGACACACAGAGTTATTTACATTGAATAAAGTGTGAACCAAAATAGCTTAAATAAGCATTAGGTCAAAAAAAAAAAGTCAAACTAAAGAACCCCGAAGATGCCCATAGGTGTAGTTCAGCAGCAGCTGGATGCAGGGACAAGTCCAGTCCTTGTGAATCACCTAAGCTCCTTGTGTGGTGTGTGGTAGTACTCAGGAAAGCTTCCTTAGGCAAGTTCAGATACCTAACACGTATCTCACAATGGTGCAATTCAGAACCAAGTGAGATGCCTGCAACTAGGCTGTGTAAACTGTCCTTCCACTTTTTCCCTTATTCCAGGTGTTCCAGAACAGCACTGAAAACAAGAGCACATGGAAGGAAAGATGCCTGCACTCAAGAGACTCAGCCCAGCACAAAGAGCTGAGGGAAGAGGTAGGACTTAAATTTCTCCTTCCCTGGCTCTCCATAGCAGTGTCCCGTCTTCTCTGGCACTCGTGCACACAGATCATGCTTCACTCACAAACAGAACAGGGTTCAAGCTTTAATTTTTATGACACACAGTTGTCATCACAGAGGCTTTACACATTTCTGCAATTGTCAAAGCACTCATCCAGAATGCAAGAGACCTTGATTCCTTTTCTCCCACTGCCTGAGGGAATGCAAGCTTGCACACCCTGCTCCTGGGCATCTAAGCCAGTGGCCTGATGGCAACGCTGGTAGACACAGGAAAGCACATTGCTCCACAGAAACGTGCTCAAAGACCCTTGGACCGAAGACAACATCCCAGAGCACTGGCTGGGGAAGGGCTGGCTGCATCCTTTACCTGTTTCACAGATGTCTACCAGACTGACCCCCAGGGTGACTTCACTAGCAAGATGTGTAATTCCTGACTTCCTGGTGGGATTGGCGATGGGTTTAATGGGAAGGCTGAGGCATTTCTAGCAATGAGCAGTGTGACCTGTCAGCACTGAAGGCAGTTAGGATAAAATAAAGCACACATGTTGTTTAGAGATGGTATAAGCAGAAAGCTTGGACTTTGGCTAGGTTTAAACCAACATGTCTAAGGCATCCACTGAAGCAGGCAACAGCCCCCCAGCCGTTTTCTCCTCACTCATAACCCCCAAAATGCTCTGCTGCCTTCCTGGTCTCTCCTGAACAGCAAGACCAGCCAAGTGCAGGAGAGGCTGCCTATGCTAGTGGGATGCAGGGTCGCACATGCTCCCCACAGCAGCTGGGAAGTGGCTCTGACTGGGTCCTCCATGGACCAGCCTGGCAGCCAGGCATCCTGACTGTCGGCTTTCAAGTGCCACGCAGAGCATCATCTGTTTTGTCAGCACAATGCTTCATTTTTCTACCTATGCCACCAAATTGCTTGAATCTAGTTGGAAAACCTAAAAACAACAGCTTTATTTTAACAAAGAAGTCTTCCAGCCCTACATCTTATTGCTTGTTGGTTTACATTTAATAATAGACTTCTGTTTGAGAGGCTACCATATTGTTTCTCATTATCATTACTGTTACGACAATCTAAAAAGTCTTTGTTCCCTCAATATTTTTCTCAGCCACCTTTAGATGCATTTCTGCCTTTAGGTGCTTCCATTCTAACACAGAAAACACATGGTGGGTACTTCCGTTAATGGTAACAATACCCCAACTTCTCAAGTGTTACAGTTAGTGCAATGCTCATCATGCTCTCTCTCCTACTTTCAAGTAGATCATCATGAGCCGTGGGAGGCGATATGCTGACAGTGTGCATAGCTCCTGCTAGAATAGCATCTGTCACACAAGACACCTGTTATGGTTGTTGCGCACTAGGCTTGCTGACTGTTAGCTTTGAGGCAAACCTAATGTAGTTACACTGTCAAAGGTATGCTACTTATCTGCATACCGCAAAGATGGAACTAATGCAGGCCAAAAATATTTTTTCTTTTTTTAAATACCATTACTAATATATTTCACATAGTTAAAAATGCATTCTATCTAGGACTCCTTTTTTAAATGTGTGTGCATAAATTAACTTGGATACCGTTAAATATAATTTCAAGAAGCAGAAACAAAATAGCATTTTGCAAAAAAGCATTTAAGCAGAAACAAATGCATTACAGTCAAAGTTTCATGAACACAGATAAGACTGCTGAATAAAACAGCTTAGTAAAAACAAAACAGAGACAAAATACTATATACCTCTCTTTGGGCAGTGGAAAACTGCTTCACCTCCAAAATCCCCACTTGTAGGGAATACTTGACTGACCAAGAACTGTCCCTTTTGAAAGGAGAGAGACACAAGGCAGGCTCTACTGAGCAGGCATTTGAGCTATACAGGTGAAAGGAGTTGGGCTAGGGGTGCTGAGGTACAGCCGGTACTTCAGCTGTGTCACGATGCACTGCTTTCCAGTTAGTTGGAGAACAAGTGCTGAAGAAAGTAGCTCAAATATGAAAAACATCTCTCAGCTTGGAATGCTTCCTCCTGGCCCTGCTGCAACAGCAAAGCACGTAGCTGTGTAAGGCAGCAGGCTGCTGCAGCCAGCACAGTAGCTGCATATTTAGTCTGTTTTCCCAGTCCCTGGCAACCCAGAATTCTGCCACCAGTGAAGACAGAATCAGGGTGCATGGGATTTCCAGAACACCAAGACAAACATCTAGGTAGCAATTGTAACTTTCTTCACTCTTCTCAACCTCTCCCACTTCCCACAGGCTGATATAGAAGCAGCAAGGCTCGTTCAGTAGGCTTGTCCATCCTGGCCCTGCTACTTTTTCTGTCCCATCCCCCATTGGTTGCCTCCTGCTCCTGCTCAGTTTTGACTACACAAGTGGGCTGGATCTCTGAAGCTGAAGATATTAACTCTAGCTAGGTACCTTGATGGTGTGGTGTTCTAGAGTTCAAGCTGGCCCAGCAGGGTTGTACATCACTGTACTGTGCTGTGTAGGCATATGCACTGAATTAGCCATCTCATTGTCTGCACAGCACAGGTCTGCAACAGCCATTTGAGCAACTGCCTTTCTACTAACCCAGAATATTTCTTATTTAGTTCAAAGGTCGTTTGGAGTAAGGATTGTTTTCTGTCATATATCTGCATAGTGCCCTGTTGAATATAGACCGGCTTTTGGTCAGTTCCTCAAGGTAGTTCTGTAACCCAAATGATTATTCATAATAAAATAAATATAATGGCTCACATCAAATGTCTAATGATACTATTCAAGGGATCCTGGGGATGCTCCTAAAATGCGTTCTCATCATACTGAAATTGTAAGATCTGGGTATAATTCCATTCCCTTTTACAGTATTTTAGATAACCAAGAGGCTATTTGCAACTTGTTTCATCCACTTATAACCTTAGGAGTGTTGCACAGGGAAAAAATAGAGACTAGAAACCATACACATGGTTATAAGAATCTATATTCTTTTACAAACAGCCCTCTCTCCCTCTTCCTGTGCTAGAATAGTATAACTTGGATTACAATATCAAGCATTCAAAAATTAGGAAGTTCAGATTTTCTCTGCAGATCTAATTCAGCCCCACTGTTTGTATGTGTTACAACAGCATGTGAGTAATTAAAGACTATCATTGTCAAGTGAATTTCACCTTATCCAGAGCAGACTGGATGGTGCGTGTTTTATGAGTGACTTTGCAATACTCTTTCTCCTCATTACGCAGTGTGTGGTCCCAACTGTACAGTTGGCACCCTATCTAGATCTTAAAATGCTTTTTCACAATCTTTCCTCTGTCTTCATCACTGTTGTACCTCAGTGCTTCATGGGTATTAATGCATATTTTTTTCACAATATCCTCATGAGATAGCAACTGATTATCTCTGTTTTACAAATGAAGAAGTGGGACGAAGAAAGATTGAGGTCTAAAGTGCAACTTCATCTTGGATGCCCAACCAGAGATGCCACTGGGTTTTATAATCTTTTCAAGTGCAGAGTGCTACCATTTACATCTCTAAGCATGACATATTTCTTCTGACCTTATTCTAACCTCTCATCTTGGGTAGACAAAAGAAGCAAGATACCACAATCAGAAATCATCGCTGAAAACAAGTTGCCTGAGAACCTGATGGCAAGGGCAAAAAAGGAATCCTACTGATCTGGGCAATGTGTAAGTGCCTTTACTATTAATCTCTTTTACATGCAATCCTCTGCTCTGTGCACCTGCATCTTTCAGATCTCTCAGACAATCAAAGGTCGCCCAGACAACTGTCTCCTTCATTACGCAACCTTGATTCAGTCGCAGAATAGGCCCATCCCATGCACTGAGTAACCTAAACAATAATGAGCCCTCCAGCCCCACCTATAATTATGAAGTGAGCTTCCAAATATAATATCAAAGACACTTAAGGAATGTTAACTGCAGAATAGAAAACAAGCTCAAGCTAAAGTACTGACAGATTTATTTGCTCCAGCAAAAAAAACCAAACAATGTTCACTTAATTTAGTGCAAGATAGTAGCAAAAAGAAAGATTAGTATGGAGCACATAAAACATCACTGTGTGAGGTTTTCTTGATGGCCATGTTCCATGGAGAACAGAAGATCTGCGTTGGAGACAGCAGCTGCAGAATGTCACCAGTTTTCTCATTGTATGTATCAATAAAACATTTATGTCAAAATCAGCATGTAATTTGTGGCAAAGCCATGCAGTGTCTTTTTGCTGTAGTATGTTTCTACATTTGCTATTTCTTGAACAGCAGAGGATCTCATCTGATAACCTGCACAGAGTCCTCATGCTGCCAGGGGTGCCTGGAGCCACAGCTGGGGTCAAGAAAGACACCCAGGAGGGTGCTAAATACACCCGGACTGTACCATCTGCTGCCAACACTGCCACCCACGTCTGTGGTGGAAGGCTATCTTCACTATCAGTGCTAAACTACACTAGCAACTTTAATTACCTGTAGATTGGGTGGGAATGTGTGTGGAAGTTGCTATCTGGTAGAATAAATCATGACCTCCCTTCCCTTCTTCCATTATGCAATAGAGGACACCAAGTCTGCCTACTGACAACAGTAAGGCCAGGATTTCCTCAGCCTACTATGGGGGGGCGGAAAAATAAATAGCCCCCACAATATTCTTATTTTTAAATACTTCAAATAATGAATTAGTTGTAATAGTTAATATTGAGCACTGAGGCACTATTTTAGAAAGAACTGAAGTCAATACCTCAGCTTTCTCATAAGGAGACTCAGTATTTTTAAAAAATCAGAATCCCTCCAAGACATGCTCTCATATACGTTTCTTATTTCTGAATGTCGGAACAGCTAATTGTTAAAAACATGTTGCTAGCTCATGCGATAGCAAGGAAACCTGTGTCAATCTTTTTAATATTATTCTAGTACCATTAAAATCTAGTCTGCATTCAAAATTTCTCTTTATTAAGCAAGAGTTTACTCTACAAACACTGAAATTCATGAAACAGTTCCTCAAGGCTATTTCTGCTGTACTCCTAGCCACTAACACCCCAGCTCTGCCCCTTATCTTTTATGCCCCCTACAGTCAACATCCGTGTCTGACTTTATTAAGGAATACAGTTTTACACCCATTTTCAGCATATTTTTCTCTTGGTTTTTCCATCTCTTCACTCAAGTTTATCAACTTTTTCAGCTAAGCAGATGGTACGTACGGGCCATCCACTGCGCAAATTTGCCCAGCTACCTACTTGCATGGCAGCTGGCTAGCCAGTCTCTGTTTCTCAGCTGCTGGGTCAGTCATAGAATCATAGAATTGTTTAGTTTGGAAAGGACCTTTAAGATCATTGAGTCCAATGATTAACCTAGCACTGCCAAGTCCACCACTAAACCATGTCCCTGAGCACCACATCTGCATGTCTTTTAAATACCTCCAGGGATAGTGACTCCGTCACTTACCTAAGCAGCTGTTCCAATGATTGACAACTCTTTTGATGAAGAATTTTCCTCATATACATTCTAAACCTCCCTTGGCACAATTTAGGAAAGGGACACAGCTTTTTCTGGGTAGAGGAGCTGACAGGGTTTTTCTTTGTTACCTAACCTCAGTTTTCTTGAGGCATCTGCTCCACTCGGCAATTTGGCTGATGTCCTGAATCCTAGGTTCAAAAGTTTCTAGGAGTAACTGATGGACACAGAAGATCTGCAGCTCCTCCAGGACTCAAGCCACTATATAATCTGCTAGGAAAACTATTTGTTGATTAAAAGTTTTATGGTTAAAACCTCACATACATCTCAAACTAAAATATGTATCAAAAAAACCAGCAAGGACAGTATACAGAAACAACATAGGCAATTGCTTAGATACATACCAAGAGGTGAGAATTTTGTATAGTATTTAGGGAATACCATAATGTCATTCAAAAAAAAAAATCATTTTTCCTTTTGTCACACTAAAAATTTGCCATCTGTTATATGGAAGTTTGTTTTTCCCTTTCATTGTAATTAACTTTCTATTGAATTAATTACTCCAGGTGAGCTGGAAGCAGCTGTTCTATCTCACCTGGTGTGGCTGAGTGTACCCAAGCCTAGCCCTGCCATTCACCATTCAGATGCAAATCGTCCCGCTCCCTACAAGAGATCACTGGCACACACCCAAAAAGCCTACTAGCGACAAAAAAAAAAAACAATAACATGGCAGGCAGCTGCTGCTGCACAGAAGGGAAAAAAGTTTTAGAAAAAGAGACATATATTCCCTACTTGGCCATTTAAAAATGTGTATTCTACTGAATAAAGCAGGTGAGAAAATACTCAAGATAAACACTGTGTGAATTCTAAATAACTTACACATGGCACCTACAGGTCACTGGCTCTTTTTCTACATAAGAATGAATATTTTGGCTAACTCAATCCATTTTGTACACATACATGTGTCTGTAGAAGTGTATGCAAACATGCACAGCCAGTAAATTGAACCTATGAAGAAATTAGAATAAAGCAGTTAGCTGAATTGATTATAAAGGAACTCTGTTAGTTGCAATAACCTTGTAATCAAACATATAAAAAAAGTAGGAGTCCTCATCTGAAGGTTGTCCATCTGGAGATAATTAGTTAATTCCATGCATATTTATAAAATAAGGGCACAAAAGAAATAAATGAAAGCTTCTTAAAATAAGATTACATACACTATTTTCTCCCTATGAGAGAGCAAAAATAACCTGTTGCTACATTTTCATTATTTAACTGTTTATTAAGTGTTTCAACAGTGAACAGAACAGATAGAATAACACTATGGCAGAAGCCAGACCCTTATGGACTGATGATTGCTATCCTATGTGACATAATACATGTTTTAAGAGAGTACTGAGGAGCTGTGATGACTTGTCACAGCAAAGATGGCCTCCACCTTGCAATGGTCCCCATGCATGTACAGCAATATTGCCTGTATTATCCTTGATACAGCATATGCTGCTCTTTTTTTTTACCAAGTCAGTACCTGTTAATGTGTTTTTCCTCTTTGTTGCTTTGATGTATTTTTCCCTTTCCTCTTCCAAACTTGCTCAAAGCCTAGGTTAAAGCTCATCCTGCTGAGAGACAGATGCAGGGATGAGTTCCCTATTATCTAAAGTACTGAGTTGTTCATAGCCAACAACAGAAGCAACAAAATAGGATCATGCAGAACAGGCATACATGTCATCACTGTTAGTAAAGTAATTACAGAATTGGCACTAGTGCAGGTTTTCTGCTTGCCAAAGCACTGGATGGAAGTTTTAGAAGCAAATGATTATCCCTATTCAGGGCAAAGCTCGTCAATCAATCCTATATCAATTCCCCTGGTGCAGCAGCGGGAGACTGTGATTGACTTATGAGGGAGCACATGGGATGTCTTCACTCAGCTGAAACCCATTTCTGGGGGTATCTATCCTGAAACTGCATGATCCTTGAAAACAGTGAGCTCCAGAGTCTCACTAGAAACAGTAATTCCATAACAAGATTCTTTTCTGTTCTCAATGTAACGTTGCAAAAAATGCAAAACTGCAGTCAGTAGAAACCCTAATTCAAACACTCCACTTAACAGTATTAGGATTGCCAACCACACTTCTGGCTAACTTTCACGCTTTTCCAAGTAGTGGTGCGGAGCTCAGGTTTTGCTAGTGATTGCCTCAGTAACTATTTCCTTTAGCTTGTACTTTGACATTGATGTTAGAATAACAGCTGGCCTGAATTTGTTTTTTGGGAAAAGAATCATGTGTTGATCCCATTACATTTCAGAACAACAGTAAATTCACACGTAGTAATAAGCTGTAGGTTTTATTGTTACTATTATTTGTCCTATTGTAGGACTGGAGAGTCACAGTCCAGGAGTCAGTCATACTCAGTAGTCTTTGAATAAGAAAATATTCTCTCACATGCAAAAAATTACAGTCCTTCTCATTTTCTGTGTGTGGTGCAAGTGCCAAAGTGTACTTTGAAAGTCCTTATCCTGTCTCCAACTGAGACTAAAATTTTTGGGACATTTAGCATGTCCCATGAAGGGACATTATTTATCACAACGAAAATGAAGCTATATGCTGAAATTATCAGTGATTAGAAACATGTGAATAATGAAGACTATCTCTGTAACAGAAAATATAGGGAAGAGGTCTCAGAGCTAGTGGAGAACTGTGGGCAGCTTGGTCATAGAATAGCACCATTGCAACAGACTGTAGATGGGACTCAAGCCAGTATCTCCACTTGAGACTGCAACACACAGTGTGGACATAGCAACTCAGGGCACATTTAAATCTGATACCTTTGCATCACATTAGTTCACATCACAGACATGCCAACAAAGTCACTGTGGGGCCAGTTGGCGCAGCGCTGAATAGAGAGACACTTTTACCTGGCTGAGAAGACCCTCAGCAGCGGTGCAAGGGAAAAGCATGACACAAGGGACAGTGGACCCCACCATGAGCACAATCAAACTACATTATCAAAGCTCATGAAAAGTCTTGCATCCCTCATATTTGTCCTTTGCTGCCCAAGCCTACCTATATCACTTATTTGTGACTTCATTTATTTTAAGAAGATTCATCCTCTGAACCAGTTGCTAGACTAAAGGTGATGAAGAAACTCCTCAGGTGAAGAACAGGATAAGTAGAATTGCAGATCTGGTTAAAGTGAGCTACCAGGAGCTTCAGTGCCTATGTTGCTTGGGCATCCAGCTTCATGCCCAGCTGGGCATCATCATAAAAGGAATGGCAACTCTGGTGGAAATCTCTGTCATCTCTTTCTTGCTTGTGAACCACATTAGGAAATGTCTCTCCTCTCAGGCACAACTTGTGATCCCAGCCACAGAAATACCAGCTACTGGGTTGAGAAAGCAGACAACTCTGGATTAAGTCTTTATTTTTGATGGGAACTAACACATGAAAAGTAAACCTATCATATTTTAAAACTACTTACTTTTACAGATCATATTTACATTCTATTAAGTATGCTATTAACTTGCAATAAAGAAAGTGAATATAATTACATCCTTATTACAGAAATGTGTGGAAGGACAGCTAGAGCATTCACCACATCAAAAATTAGATGTGATGCATATTTCTATGCAAATGTTTTGTATAATTATAGAAATTAATACACATATCTATATATATATGCATTATATGTATTTAAATATCTTAATAAATACAGTATCTCTATCTTTATAGACAGTCTCTTTATTTATTTACATATATACCTGACCTATCTGATTTTTACTCTATCTTTCTAGGTCTAAACATAATCAAATGTGACAAAGTACTATGATGCGCCATTTGCTTTTAAGACAAAGTTAAGGATAACTATAGTTTTCTTATCATCAGTAAACAAAAAAAAAATGGTGTGAATGCAATAATAAAGGCTTCAGTGACTTTGACAGACAGGATTTTTCCAGCTGTTTATTAACATTAATTAATTGATGAAATTTTCGTTTGCCTCAAATATACTTAACTCTATTAACTTTAACAGAAGTAAGGAGGTGCATGGTCATGAAGCTCTTCTTCCTGGAAGTGTATTGCATTTTCTAAATACCAATACCAGAATGCTTTCAGTGTCAAAACAGTACCAATGAGGCACAGGTGCAGGAGCAGCTGATTGGAAGCTCTTCAGCTAGATTCAGTGAAGATTTTCATATGCACCACACGAGCAACTGGATCAGACCCACATACTCCTGATTTCAGTGACAATTTTAAGCCTGATTTGAATCCTGAAAACTCTGTCTTAGGCAAGGGACCCTTATTCCCTGATCTAGCTAGTATCTACTACTCACATGACCAAAAATTACTCATCTGAGCAATCCCTTGGCTACTGTCTATTACTAAATGCAATTTAGCAAAGTACAGGGTTGCTTGATAAGGTTCGTATTGCTCATAAATTATATCACAGTGATAAATTTAAGGCACACATGCTGCAAGGATAACTGAAATGTGAAGATTTCTTTTTTTTGAAGATGAAAATGGAAAAACTATAAAGATATATTGTTATTTTAAAATCTTCAATTCCGGAAGTTTCTTCTAATTTTAGCTACTACCTCTAGCTAGAAAGCAGAGAGGAAAGAGGACCAGGGCCATGATGAGTACAGCTGCACTTCTGAATGATCATTATTTATTTTCAGTTAGTAAAAAAAATATATCTATAGCAAACATAAACAAAAAAAAACCTTACAGTCCTCTTCATTCACATAGACGGCTCTCAATGAAATATGTTTACGTATTATTTCCGTAGTGACTCATTTCAAAAGAAACCAAAACCCAGCAATGATCCTGCAAGTAAATTAAATTATTTAACTGCACGTGAACGATGTTATTAGTGTGGCAAAATCCACTGATCCTTGGAAACCAACTGGAGATGATTTCCAATATGCAGGGTTTATGGGAGAAGATGAAGGCATATCCCAGTAGGTTGCTAAGGAACTAGCAGATACATGCATTTTCTGCAGATCTGACATGTAAAATATATCCCTGTTTCTTGGATTAGCTAAACTGAGAAAGCTATGTGAAACAAGATATTCACATCAAATTCTCCTTATTTTCCTTAATCAAGAAACCCCTGAGAACTGTAACTATGAATAATTCAATCTTTCACTAACATTTGGCGCAATTAATAACAGTACTTTAAAGCTGCTGGCTTTGTTTATCTTTTTATGCATAATTAAAGGGTGTTGATATTTAAGTTTTCAGCCAAGGAGCAAGCTAGGTTTGCTTTCACTGGCAGCAGCTGCAACTGGCTTAACTACAATTTGATAACTTGATATTGCCCCATCTCAATGCACGCAGTGCAGTTAGCTTAATTCTCTGCTACCACTCCTTTCTTAATTGTGCTGGAATTTTGTGCTCTCTCTGAATCAGTAGCTGCTTGTCTGCTTCATTCTCTCCTCTGCCACACAAGTTAGTAGTTTGAAGCTGTGATCAGAACTTGTCTGATTTTCACATGGGTCATTGAATGTATGGGGTCTGCAACACAATTTTCTGTTTCATGCTTTCAAACAATTTCAAATGTAAATTCAAAATAAATAAGTCTAAACCCCAGACAGCTACCAGTGCATTACATTTTCTGCTCCTGTGATTAGACGGATTCCTGACTTTGGTGTCATAAGAGAAGTCCAGAGATATTCCCCTTTAAAAAACATGCTCCAAATTTCTGTGGTGGCACTATATGCTTTGTCATTTTAGTTTCCTTTTGCCTCGTCAGAGTATTCCTCCAGCAGATTATTACTTTTGCTGAAAAGAAACTTTCCAACAAGGTCTCTTATTAGAGATTTCACATAATTTTCTGTTTTTTGAAGTGTTTTTATCAATAATTAAAGAAAAATAAAAGCCCAATTTAATTTCCAGCACATTAAGGTAATTAGGAAATTTTTTAAATTAGGAACCACAAGCAATGTATGAATGACTTGTATTCCGCCTTTAGGTCAGAACTTAAACTGCTGAACTTCAGATTTAAAAAAAACTAAAAAGGTGTTTCTTTCATATTTTCTGTAACTTTGCTAAAATGCCCAAAGGGCCCTTTACATAATTTGAAGTGGCACATGTGGCATATTAGCACCACCATTTTAAGTTGTATCTATGTATATGAAAGCCATTATCAATTTTCAGATTTTTAAATTCTGCTGAACAAAGAGAAAAGTCAAAATATGGCAATTTTTTCATCAAATTAAACAGTTGATGGTTGCCACCTCTCCACACCATCAAAACAAGCTCTACTCCCAGAGCAAGAAGAAACTTCCTATGTGTACTGTCAGCCAACTTTCTCTTGTAGGATCAAACTTCACTCTAGGGTGAATTGGTTAACTCTGTTCAGTAATTACCCATTTTCTTGTGAGAGCAGGTAGTATGGGTATCAGGTTAAGAAATACAGCACACGATTACATGCATTCACATTCCCTGGTTCCTAACTTTTCTTTTTCTGGTGATCACATAGCCCATGTTCCTGAAGCCCTTTAAAGCATTTTCAGAGGTGTGTGGAGCACTGAGTCATCCCTGTTAATCTGAAAAAGACTTTCGCATTAATGATGGAACAAGCTGTAGAAGGCAACATAGTATTTTCTGCTGGCTCAGTCTGGATTGATGCTTGAAGACAATTCACTAACAAGAGAAATAACACCTTTTGTTTTATTTGTTATGTTCACACTTTGACCTAAGCTTGGAGAGAGAAATCTACATTCAACTACTTAAATCCATAGTTACATACTTTAAAAGGTCATTAAAGGGTCCAAATACCTGTAAAATCAACTGAGACCAGCTGGAGCTTTCTGCATAGAAAATTAAGGTTAGTATTTTCAAACATGGCAATGTCATGCAGAAGCCAAAGTATGAGCTACAAAATGACGTAGGACCAGAAAAAAAAAAAAATCCAAAACCCATTTAGGGATCAAAACACCTTTACAATTCTGAACCCTTAGAAGGGTTGAGATGATGGGCTTCACAGGGTGCCCTGGTTTCTGAATCACTGAGTAACTTTGAAATAGATTTCAGTTCTAGAGGTCACTTAGCCACCCTGGAATATTTTTCTCCCAGATACTAAGTATGTGATTAAAGAGTCAGCTGCCTGTAAGGCTATTGGCTTGTTTCCCCAACCTAGGAAGGACTAACATCCTGCCAAATCTTTTTCAGGCTCTTCCCTCAGGCTCACTCTATTAATTCAAGGGGAAAAAAAAAAAAAAAAAAAAAGAAGAAAAAAAAAGGAAACAAAAGGAAAAGAAACAATCTCTCACAAAACGTGGGCTGCAGGGACCATTTTCCCATGCTGCAGCTCCCCTTGCTCTAAAGCCAACACTTGTCTCGTAGTTCCTCACCTTAATGAGCTTTCTCGTCTCTTGGTAAGCACTGGCTGACCCAAATGAGTCATGAACAGGAAGAAGTTTCTGCCTCCTGTGGGCCTTGACCCTTAACGTGGCTGCCTCTCCTGATGTGGTGCCTGAGCTCAAACTTCAGGGCTGGCAGCTAGCATTAAACTCTAGGAAATTAGCGCAGTACACATACAGTTAATACCTACTTGGATATCCGCTGTCTAGCTTCTGTTTTCGAAACCCTGCCTGCTGTTTCGAACGCCCTCTGCTGAAGGGAAACTGTGTGAGGCACTACCCAGAGTGGAAGAGAGGCGTTCCTACGGAGCTGTTAGCTTGCTGAGGCAGCTAGAACTGTGTTGGGATCAAGTGCTTTACAGTATTGCTGCTGCCTCTGTTGTAGCATTTCTGCTAATGCTCCCTAAATAGAGTAATTGGCGAATTTGCTCAAAACTCTAAAGACCACTTTATCACACTGAGCCACAGTCCAGCACTGTCGTTTAAATGTCCTGAGGCACAAAGATGATAACATAAACACCAGTGTAGGCAAAGAAAAGGGCCCATTCTATAGATGGCCAATAGAGCACACAATTTAAAGATAAATGCTCTGAATCACTATAAAGTGTGGAGGAGAAAAGAATAAAGAAAGGAAATTTGCCCTCTAAACCACTGCATTTCCCAGGCGCACACAAGCAGATATCAACCCCACCAGTATCGGCCTTCAATGCACTACCCTTTTCCCATCACAGATTCAGTTATCTTCTGCCTTGGCATGATGAAATCTCCTCTTGAAGGTCATTTCTCCACAGCCAATATGTCCACAGATTTAGATTCCCAGTATTTCCTTCCCAGTACCTATTATGCATATATCACACTTACAAGCATGGCCAGCTCCTGGCTTCTTCTTTTGTTGTGCAAGAAGGATACCTACAGTCCCAAGACTGAGAATCTCTTCTTTTAGTTTATATTAAAGAGCAGTGGGGCAGCAGTAATGCTCACTGAAACTGCAGAAAGATCATGCAAGAAAGTATTTAAAGTTAAATAAACCTCTATGTATTTTAATGCTGGAGAAGATTTTTTTCCTTCGTTCTTGTTTTAATCTGGTTTGCTGCCACTGAAGTCAATGGGAGGTAAAAATTTAATGCAATTCAAAGCAGGTCTTTTTTAAAGCAGGCATAAGAGCACAGAAAATGTAGCTTATGCAGACATTAGCTGTTAGCTAGAATAAATGGAGAGGTTTGATCCAATTCTAATTCTCCCAGCGGAGGTAAGTAGAGAGGGAGACAGAAAAATGAGAGGGAAAAGGGATTTATTTTTTAAAATATCACTTTAGTTCCTTCCTACATGCATCTCCACAACTGCAGTGAAGGCAAATGGCTACTCTATTTTCTCTGCTCCCACCACAAATCTTAGCTTTTGTGTCATCTCACAAGTGTTACTGTCACTTAATAATTTCTAAAGTACTTTAGGTGAAAATGGCATTTTACAAACCATTTTAAAAGATCGACTCCACCTGTTCCAAATGCTCTATAATCTAGGGCCAAATCTTTATAAATCCAGTGGATCTGCAACTTGCATTTATTCCACAAGGGCTCAGGAGCTCTCAGGGTTCAGCACTGTTCAGCTGAATGAAGTCAATGGGAATTTTGCCAACGACTTCATTAGTTGAAGGTGTAAGCTATAACTCAGAGGAGTAGGATGTCAGAGCCAGCAGATCAAGCTTAGGAGAGAGACAGCAACTCAGGAAATGGAAAAACTGGCAGCATGTATAACTCTTCTGTTTGAGGTGAGACTTCAGCAGTTTGGGAAATAATAATCAGAGGAAGGGAAGACTGTAGAAACAAATCCATCTTGTGATATGTCCTTGACTATCTTCGTTGACTGTGGTGGCAGTTACTGGCCTGAGTAAGGTGAGGATTTAGAGATGCATGTTCCTACACAGTACAGTCCATGAACTGTAGACATTTACAAGCATTTCAGGGCTAACACCCAGACTGTTAAACCCAGAAAACTAGCCACTTGGGATTAACCCTGCAGTATGATATTCATTATTCACAAGCATGGCAATCCAACAGAGGCTAACTATGAAGTCTGATATTCATTAAACTGCAGTAAAGCATCTCTGAGGTGGCCTGTGGTGCAGCCCTGTGTGTGCATTTCTCTGTGAGCACTTACGTACATGCACTACAAAATATGAAGGCAAGGGGGAGGGCATATATTTTAGAAAGGACACAAATTCAGCACAAGCAGTGGCTGGCCTCACAGAGATCTCTAGTAAAGATGCCAAGTAATGTTTGGCTTCCAGGTCAGACAATTTTTTTTATCCTAAATCTACTCATGCAAAGACACAGCTTATAGCTTGCAGATGGCTCATTCTGCTGATCTGCCAGTATTCACACTCAGAGTGTGGAATTATATCGCATGAGCAAGGGGATCGCTGTCTTTTTTCATGGCTTTGTTATTGCAGGCAAAAAAAAAATATAACTAGCCAGAAAATAATGAAAAGGAGGATACCGAATTCACATATTTTGATGAGATTTTTTTCAATTTAATTTAAGAAGGCAAGAATAAAGGCAAACATGAGCTTCCCATAAAACACGATGTCTTACTTGTATGTTTATTGAGGCAGCCAGAAACTGAGGATGCAGTATATATTTTAATTAAAAGATGCACTAACATTAGCAGGAAAAAGTTTTTTCTCTTACTATGGTGCTTATTTGCATTTTCTATTCTTTGCAAAATCATAATACCTTTTCCCCAGCAGTGCTAATAATTAATAGTAATTCTTAATATTATAAATACTAGGAGCCTCACATTCATTAATGACACCAAGAAAAATAAATGATTTTGAAAGCTTAAATTCAATTCCAGATAAGGAGAAAACCAATCTATTTGCACGACTATATAATAAATTTTAAAATCTCAGTAGATTTGTACCTTTGTAAAACAGGAGTGATTGTATTAATTTATTGACGTTATCTGAGGATTTTACCAATATACCACAAAAAGGCTGACCTGTGAAATCTGCAGTCTGCAAAAAACAAATAAAAAATCCATTGATGTAATTTGAACTAAAAAGACCCCCCCAAAATCAATATTTTGTTATTTGGAAAATTACTTGGGTTGATAAAAGTTATTTACACATTTGTGATGAAGTAGTCAGATGGTTTCATCTGGAAATATACTTTTTAAAAGGGGAAAGGCTAAGTGTTGCACAACAGTTCCAGGACAATGGAGATATGGAGCCACCAGAGAGAGTCCAGCAAAGGGCCACTAAGATTATGACTGGACTAGCACATCTCTTCTGTGAGGAAAGGCTGAGACAGCTGGGACTGTTTTGCCTGGAAAGCAGAAGGCTCAGGGGAGTATTATATAAATACCTGAAGGAAGGGTACAAAGAAGATGAAGCCAGGCTCTTTTCAGTGGTGCCCAGTGACAGGACCAGAGGAAACGGTACAAACTGAAACACAAGAGGTTCCCTCTGAACAGCAGGAAACAGTTTTCATTGTGGGGTGACCAAGCACTGGCACAGATTGCCCAGAGAGGTGGTGGAGTCTCCATTCTTGGACATATTCAAAAGCCTCTGGACATGGTTCTGGGCAGCTTGTTCTGTATGACCCGGCTTAAGCAAAGGGACTGAAACAGTTGATCTTCAGAGATCCCTTCCAACCTCCACCAGTATGTGATTCTGTGAAGCGTCATTTGAAAGATGTCATTAAACTGAGTTTTCTTTTGTTTGAGTGAGGAAAGTGAAACATTTCTTTCCTTTGGGTAGACCTAAGTTATTTTCCCCTCTTAACTGGGGAAAAGATTGTAATTTGGTTGCCAGATTGTAATCCTAGTTCAGTTTTCCTTTTGAAATGTTCCCTAAAATACTTGAAATTAGGGAACCCCCTATTTGATCCATTGTCCTCTTTCCTGCCTGCTCTTCCATGTCTTCATTCTTGAATATAAACATAAAGCAATTAATTTAGCTGAACATTAGTATATGTGACTTGGCAGCACAGGGTGGCCTAAAATGAATGACAAGAACCAGTGACCACTGTGGTGCTGTATTCCGTTCACCCTGCTCCTCACACATACAATCCTCATGCTCATTATGAATTATTTGCCAGGGACCTTTGCATGTAAATGTTGTAATAAATACGAAGTGTTAGCTTAACTAAGACTGCAGTTTATTCAGACAGCCTTGCATAACTCTGTCACACTGCATGTGAGGAGTAAAAAGTGGTTAAACAAAATCTATAATGAGGTTTCTGGATAGATGGATATGCAGATGCTTGGTTCCAGATCATGAGAAGTGCAGCAAAGAACAACAGACATAGTAGCATTAACTTTTTACTTGTGCTACCATGATGCTTGAGAGCCAATCTGGGACTGAGATCTCCATGGCATTCAGCATCATACAAAGATTAATACAATGGTTAGTGCTGCAAGAGATTAAAACTGCAATATAAAAAAAAACAAAACACCCTGCAATATAAAGAACATTATTAATTGTTAACAAGTGGATATCAAATGGATAACAAATGGTCAACAAATGGACATCAAATGGATAACAAATGGTTAACAAATGGACCTCACTTGGAGTACTGTGTGCAGTTCTGGTATCCTTAACATAAAAAGGACATGGAACTGTTGGAACAAATCAAGAGGAGGGCCACAATGATGGTCAGGGGACTGGAGTAGCTTTCATGTGAAGACAGGCTGAGAAAGTTGGGACTGTTGAGCCTGGAGAAGAGAAGGCTGTGTGGAGACCTCATAGCAGCCTTCCAATATCTGAAGGGAGCCTATAAGGATGCCAGGGATGGACACTTCATTAGGGACTGTAGTGATAGAACGAGGGGTAGCGGGTTAAGACTTAAACAGGAGAAGTTTAGATTGGATATAAGGAGGAAGTTCTCTAGTGTAAGGGTGGTGAGGCACTGGAAGGGGTTACTGAGGGAAGTTGTGAATGCTCCATTCCTGGCGGTGTTCAAGGCCAGGTTGGACAGAGCCTTGAGTGGCATGGTTTAGTGTGAGGTGTCCCTGCCCATGGCAGG